>VOQK01037211.1:0-13979 GCA_015052645.1 Benitochromis conjunctus
TGCCATACAAATCATAACTTTGACCAAAAACTCCGTGTGGACAAACTAACAGCACAGCTGACTGTGATTTCTTCTACATTTGAGGGGTTAAAATGACCTCTCAGAAAGAAAGTTAGAGGACTATGGGAGTAACAGCACATCTCTCACTACATTTTCCCCCCTCACACATTAAGCCCATCCTGCAAATAGGTGTGCCTCACCATTAGAGACATTAGAGGAACCCTGAATTTCCCAGATTATATTAGTAGTGAAATCCCCAACAGCAAAGATGGCACTACAAGACCAACTTCCACGAGAAAAACAGCTTCTTAAAACTTGTTTTCGGGGTGTAGTTAAGAAACTTTTAATGCACTTTATTGTTAGACTTGCTGAAAATAAAGCTGACTTAAATAATAACAGCTTCAATAATTGTTGGAAAGCATTTAAAGATGGCTGGACTTTGGTCTCACTCTTCCAGTGGAGTTCTTGTGAGAGAACAAGAGCTTGTATTACATATTTCAGCTAGGTGCTTTTGTTAAGTAAGAAATAAATAACCAAGCGGTTACAACATAAAAAGTCTTCTACCAGTCGCTTACCCACTAGTAGCCCTGCATGGTTTATGGTGACAGTGTAAGACACCTGGATTGTGTATTGTGGGGTATTTGTGACAGTGGGAGTTTTCCTTGAGGCACTATGATTACTGCTTTATGTCGGGCACCATTTAAATAAATTAATTACATCCGGAGCTTAAAAATAATATGTACTAATATGTATCCAAAGAAAAAGTGTTTCTATGTTTGTCTACAGTTGTTGAATTGTTTATATATAATGTAGCTTGAGTGTGTTAGTGCAGATAAACCCGGTTCTGGCTCACACACTTTCTAAATTTCTAAATTAGATAGCATTTCTGGTAAGTGCCTCCATATCGTAATCCTCACCGTAATCCTCTCCTCTGAGTATTTCGGGGGCGATGTAATTGGGGGTACCGCAGAAAGTGCTCGTTGTATCGCCGGGTCTCAAGCCCTCCTGGAAAAAAAAAAAAAAAAAAGATCATCAGCTGTTAGATCATCTCAGAGGGCTGTAAACCGACACGTCTGCAGCTGTGCAGGTGCTTTTATCCAAAGTGCACCGCGGTATCATTACAAACCACATTAATCCGTAAACCACACCTTGCACATGCCGTAGTCTGTAAGCTTGATGTGACCCTCAGAATCCAGCAGCACGTTGTCCAGTTTCAGGTCTCTGTAGATGATTCCCCGCTCGTGGAGGTAGTTGAGCGCCAGACTGATTTCTGCCGAGTAGAATCTGAAACAAGAAGAGGAAAATTACTGTGTTTTTAAATTCAGCTTAGACTGCATGAAGAAATTAAAAACGTATCTGTCCCTTTAATCACACGTCAAACAAACGGCCAGACGGTACCTGGCGTGTTCTTCTGGGAGTTTCCTTTGCCTCTGCATGTGGAACATGAGATCTCCACCGTTCACATATTCAATAACAAAGAAGAGTCTGCAGAAAGAAACAGAAGTTCATTTCTCTTAAATACAGAATTAGTCATCTTCCAATCATCCATAAGACATCTGTCAGGGTGGCTGGATGAGCGCACTTGTTTCCCCCCCCCCTGCTAATGTGCTTTACTAATTTTATTACACTCACTGTATAAAACTTGCATTTAACACAGTCAGCCTGGGGTAGATATTTACTACAGCTTCAATTAAATTTTTACTTCCAAAGGCTATAAAAAAAAATAACAAAACATTTTTCCACTTAGCGATTACTTTTCTTGCTTTTATGAAGTTCTCGTGCACCAATAAACAACACATCTTTCCTTTACAGTGGTGTACTTTTGCCCCTCACTCAAATCTCAAACTTGCTCCTCATTTCAGCTCAAAACATAATAACAGAGAGCGAGCCTTCGATCAACCAGACCTATTAAATCTGGCTTTCTCAGATGAACTTGAGAAATATTGATGACAGTCAAAATTCAGGGCCTCTCAGTCCAGGTTTGCGCGAGTCTCCCGTGAGTCTGCTGCTGCCTGAGGCTCTTTTAGCTCCCACCTGCGCTGCCTTAGCTGGGTTATATGATAGGGCCAAAATCCCTACCATAAAACCCTGTATTTAAATTTGAAGTTAGTGAATAAGACATTCCAACACTGACCAAAAATAACTGATTTTACTATACAACTTAGCAGCCTGACTGAGGATTTATACTCCATCATAGCTACACCGTAACCTGACACACGATTCCTTTGTTGCAGCTGTTTTTTAATTTATCAGTGAGAGAATATTGATCGACCTCTCACTATAAGGAGTAATAATTATAGCATCAATATAAGGGCTCAGAAATGTCAACTAATTCCTGGTGGGAGACTGATGAAACTACTGTAATGTAAGGGTATCACAAAAGGGAATCTACAAAGAAGTGGAAAAACCTCGAGTGACAAAATCTGTCAGAGCAGAAAGGAAAAAGTCCCAGCATTTTATTTGTTTCCATCGTGGGTGTAACCGCATATATAACATCAGGACACGACCATAAGGTATTTAACACAGAACGGAGGAGCGCAAGCATAAATGTCAGCAATGATGTCGGCTATTTACGCCGAAACTGTAGGCCCCACAAAGACTAACCCAGGCCTTACACATGACCTAATAAAAATGCATGTGATAATTTTGTGTTGCTTGTGTTCTTTGTGCTCTCTTCACTGCTTTGGGATTAAAGTATAATGAAACACAGGGGACTGCTTATGTGGTTGCTTCTAAAAACAAACTTTGTCGTTTTGGTTAAGTTTACTGTCACAAAACATGTTCCCGTGTTTTGAGGTGTTTTCACCGCGACAGGGATTTTCCTATAACCTTAACCATGAACACACTTCACTGACCTAAAAACAAGTGTTTTGTTTACGCAGACATAATAATACCTCAACCACAGGAGCGGCATGTTTAACTTTGTTTTTGTACAATGGTGTTTTGATGACCTTATCGGGGGGAGTTTGGGGTTTGGTACCTTGCCCAAAGATGCTTTCGATGGGGTAGGAACCACCAAACTTTCTACTGGTAGAAGACAGACCAAGTCTTAGCACCAATCACTCATTCACACAGCACTTTGAGCTAGCTCACATCCTGCACCTAACATGCATGTTTTTGGGCTGTGGGAGGAAACATATGCAGGGACAGGGATGCATTTTTGTATTTACTCCAACATAGTTACTCACTGAATGTAACTTTACTTTTCAAGGTTGGCTGTCCAGGTGTATTAACAATGATGCAAATTATTTACTAGTGAACAATCCCCTTCAGTTAACTAGCTAGCCCAAGCCCTTCCCTCTTGATCAGGTTATGTTTGTACCAATCCACAGAAAGCCTAACGCCATCACAGTGAAGTGCTGCTGGTGACAGAAGTCCTGCAGAAAACTAGAACCTGCAGCAAATGGAAGGCTGGTTTAGGCGTTACTGCATCTACTGATGCAAACAATAGTACAAGACGATGAAGTTGGAGCTTGTCATGGTGATGAGGAACTCACTTGAGAGGCAGCTGATTGTCCAACTCTTATGGGGATATTTAATATGATTTATTAATGTATTTAAGTGTGCTGTCCCTCTTTTTGCACCCTGGCCCCATTACTGCCACAAATACAGTGCAATTCTGCGAGAAGCCATGTAATGCATTCGTGGAGCTTTAATTAAAATTTAAACAAAATTTAGAAATACCATAAATGTAGCAAGAAATGAATCTGGGTCTTTAGGGAGGGTAAAACTTAAGGAAAGGTACGTTCTGGATTTATATCATGCTGATTGCTTTCTCAATCACTTTTTTTGATAATTGGAAAAAAACAAAACTGTAGCCGCAATTCAGATCTGAATAAATGACCAGCACAACCTGATTCATATAAGCAGCGGTCCTTCCTCAGACCTGTAAAGTCTTTGTAAATTGCTATAGCTCTTATTTACAGAGGATTTTTCCAAAGTCTAGCAAAAAAAAGAAAAGAATAAATAACAATAATAATCCCGACTCGTGCAATAAAAACGCTCACCTGCTTTCTGTCTGGAAGCAGGAGTGAAGGCCGACCAGGAAGGGATGATTTGAGGCCTGCTCGAAGACGTGCTTTTCTGTTTGAACCCAGTCGATGTCCTGGAACAAAAACACACAAAGAAACACCCGAATGTCAATCAAGGGATCTTTCTAACATAGTGCCCTTGAGCTAACAAAAACCTGAATAAGCACAGAGCTCCATCGACCATCCAAAGCCTGAGCGTTACTTGTGTGCAAGGTGGACAGCGGTGAGGGAAAACGGCTGAGCCAGTAGAAGCGGGGGCTGGCCTCTATCAGTAGCTGGATGATAATATGTCTGGACACGGATGCTGCTCACGCTGACAGGGCAGGGACGGCACAACACTTCGCCATTGATCGAGAAGCACTTGTCAATCTGTCAATCACGCTAAGTGCGTCTAATCAAGGCTAACTACTCCCGCTGCCGCCGGCTGTGCTGCTACATGTGTTCACGGAGATCAATTTTCAATGACGTGATGGTTTATCTGCACGTTCTTAGGCTGATAGACCTCTTCGAAGCCGCCAGTCTTTCTGAGTATTAGGGAATACATAAGAGCGCTGCTGGACCACATGACACCAATCAGCGTGTTAGCAATAACAGCGCCCATTGATTGTGCTAGTCATATTAATTAGACTGACAGGAGACTGATCGCTTCACTATTAATTAACCTCACAGAGCAAGATATGGCGTCTTGTCACACTGTATGGACTTTAGTGAAAGTGGCACCATCTTCGCAGATGTACAGTTTTGGAGTTTGCTGGTCTGAATAAATCAGAAACAGTAAAATATCGAGTCAGTTGATTATCATCATTATTATTATTAAAGAGTCAGTAAGAGAACATTACAAGTTCAAGTGATTAGTAAATTATTAATAATGTTTTGACTGAAAATAATTGCACCCATTTTGATAATTACTGTTGTTCAAGGCCATTAAGAGAAAAAAAAGCCACTTTGTGCTTGAAGGTCCTTCAATGTGTGCATTAAAAACTGAAAAACTCTGTCAAAACAAACAATCTGAAGGTTTCACTTTAGTAAATTAAGAAACTTTGCTGTCAATTTCTCGTTTTTCAAATATTTTACTGTGAAAAAGTTAATCAAAGACAAAAAAAATAACGAGCAACTAAAACAGAAGATCATTAGCGGCAGCTGTAAAAACGGCCTTACTGCGTCCTGTTTACATACGCCTACACAGACAAGAACAAAAACACTGGTTCAAATGATCATTTTGCATGATGTTGTGTAAAAATGTGTTTCAAACCAATGCATAGGACAACACCAATGACATGACTTTGGTGGAAATTACACACTTTAAGAAGCCTTTATTATGTTCTCTTATATTCTGCCCTATATTAAACATACACATTGTTACAGCAGTTTCTAATAATCACCATATGTTCAGGCTTCAGATGCTCTAAATCCTGGTTCACCAACAGGTGGATTGCGGTCATGATCAGGACACAGATCTATTACTAGATTCTGACGGGCTGTCTCCATTTTACTCTGCCTTTTCTCGTATTTACGGTACAGTTCTGTTAATTTGAGACAGAGGATGATCTGAGGGGGTCTCGTATAAAATAAACCAAATATTTTGAACTGCAAAATCATGCAAAGCTATTCTAGCGAATCCCAAGAATAAAACTCTGAATCTTAAAATGAATATAATACATCTCCTTTGATACACAAGTACAAAAATGCTCCATTTCATCAGATTTTCTCTGGATTTCTTTGTTTTGTTTCTTTGCCTTTAAATAAAGGTGATTTTATATGTCTGGTGAGCATGTCAGGCATCAGCCGTCTTTACACCTCTTCTGATTTACCTCGTCATCGTTGACCAGCTCCTTCTTGACTACCTTCATGGCATAGATACGCTCCGTCTTTTTCAGCTGCACCAGCAGCACCTTGGCGTAGCTGCCTCTGCCAATCACCCGCAGCAGGTCGAAGTCGGCCAGGCCCAGACTGGAGGTCGATTTCCCTGTATCTCTGCTGCTCCGTGCCTACGAGGTGTAAAGAGGAACCTCAGTGATAGAGCCGAGCACAAAATATTATCATAGCAAAAACATAATGAATTTATCTCTGGGTCAATTAATCACGCATCGTTTTGGCTTTGACTTTCTCAAGATTTTTCTCACTGAACTATTGACAGAGCTGATGAGTTGGTTTGAGCACGAGTGTGATTTCCTTTGGGTGATTTTGTAAATGATATTAAAAAAAGCTCCGAGCACCACTTTTAGGCAATAAATCTTAGTAATGACTTTCTTGTCTCGATTTAATACCATCATGGTGCTACCATTAGATCAGGCCCTGGCTGTATTATAATCCTCCTTCTCTGTAAACATGACTCCCACCTTCACAGTTTCCTCGCCCGCCTTCTCTGCTCACTGTAATCTGTCCTGTAGTGAACCGTTTCGACTACCTATCTATCCAACATCGCTTCACGTGACAACCCCATCCCCAGAGTCACACATGGAGCTGAAGATAAGATCATTCGGCCTGCCCTCTTTTATCTCAGTCTATCGGCGTCCAACTCGATTCAGTCTTTATCCATCTCCAGCTCTCCTGCCTCATCCAACAATCCTCCCCGCCAACCTCCAAACTGCATCCCTGGCCATTAATCAGCCTCTGGTGTTAAGAGCTGTTATAAAAGGTTACTTTATTAGCTCTACCAAAGGAAATCAATACCAACACCACTACAAGGGTGCCTACGTCTGCACACTCTCTGCATCCCACATGCACAGCAGGTGAAAGAAGGATCACCCAAATCCTCACAGATGAAAACCTGCTTCCAATTACAGATGATCTTTCTCCCTCTCACCCAAACACCACCAATGTCTAAATATACATATATCCATCTAGTCAGCGTGACAGGTTGACAGATTATGAGTCACGTATCAAGAGTGTTTGAAAAGATTTCTCTCTCACCTCTTTTTCTTCTCCATCGTAAGTCAAGCTTTCTCTGGAGTCTTTATTCTGAGGGCCTGCGATAGAGAGAGGGGGGAGAAGTGACAGACAGAGTGACAGACAGACAGAAGGCGAGGGGGAGGCAGGAGAGGAAAAAAAAAATAAAAAAAAATAGGAGAGATGAGAGAAAATAGGTGAGAGACAGTCACACGCTTTGTTCACAGCTCTGCAGCACCAGAGCAATTTCTCTCTGCTTGGTTAGGAAAGAAAACAGCCAGTTTGTATTGACCCTTGTTTAGCAATACAACAAAACCAGACCATTTTGTGAATACATAAATAAGAAAGTAGGCCTTCACACCTTATAAATTATTTAAATGTTAACCAGGCCACAATATTAGTAAAGCAAAGACATCTGCACTTCAATAATGGCATACTGAGGTTTAGCTGCCCCTCTAACAGCAAACAACGATTCGAACCTCTTTCAAAGTTCTCAAGACTTGACTGGACCTAAATCTGGAGCTGCAGGTAAGCTCCCAAAGTCAGCTGATCAATGTGTAGTCCAGGCGGCCAAGCTCTGCACAAGATCCTTGCTAAGTTCTGTGTTATCTAAACACTGGCAATAAAATAATAGGCACTCAAAACCAGATTTAGCTCCACATTTTGTTCCTCACCCCCGGGATTACACACGGTGAGTCTGTGGCGTGTTTAATTTATGCTTCAGTGGGAAAGTAAGATGTAACCTTCTGTAACTTTGGGTCAACTTACCCCGCAACTACTGTGACTGACCTGCTCAGCATCGTTGATTCCTCCTGTGCATTTCTGGCTATTTTTTCACTGCAGTTTTTAAATTTATCAGTGAGAGAATAACAATCATCACCCCAGCATAAAGAATAATAACCATGGCAGCAATATAAAGACTTACAAAACTCAGCAAATTCCTGGAGGGAGGCTGCTGAAATTATCGGGATGGATGTGAGGAATGTACAAACAACTGAACGAATATATTTGCCCCTGGAAAAACCCGACTACCACAAAGAGTGGGGACCCAGGAGGGGGAAAAAGTCCTAGTATTTTATTTGGCGAGCACCACATATAAAACACTGGGGGGCACACCCACACGATAAATAACATGTAATACACCAGTATGTGTACAAGCCGACGATGCCGGTCACTTACTAAGGCTACATCGTAGGCTCTACAAAGACTCCACACAGAAGTCTAAATCAGGCCTTAGTCTGCACGGGTCTTTTATCTTGAAACCTAAACCAAACTGACTTCCCCTCGCGCTAATTTGCACACATGCTTCATCAAAAACTGACTGTGTGTATATCTTTCATGACGCAGAGCAGAAAGACCTTTTTGGGATGCTTCTGAAATGCCCTGCAGTGCTTCTAGTGGAGTACAAGTACCATCTTAGAGTGTGTTGCTGCACCCACTAGAATACAGGGTGCTCTTAGAGGACCACTGAACTGTGGCAAAAATAGTAATTACTTTCATTCTAGTGAGTGTTAAGATTATTCATCACATACCTCAATTTCTGAAACAACAGGCATTTGCTGTTTGGTAGTCTCCTTGAGACAAACGTTACAATTTGTTTTGACTAAGCTGGTCTCCATCTGAGATAAACCAGCCTGTGGGTGTGGGTGTGTACGTGTTTGGGGGTGTGTGTGTGTGTGTGTGGTACAACTTAAAACAAAAACAAAAAAATATCTGAAGAAAAATTGTTTTATCTCAGCGGTCTTATTTTCAAAATTACTGGAAGCCACAGCTGGAGCTGAAATTAAATTTTGGTTAATTGCAGAGCCCGACCATTGATGCATTAAATTAACATGATCACATTATGACATTTATGGTGAATTGAATCTGCCTCGCTACAGTTTCATATTGCATTTCCACTCATAACCGAGTTGGGTGGATAGTGCTACCCTAACAGGAGCATCCTAACATAACCTGCCCAACGCCCTGGTGGTGACGCTGTCAGTCATCAGCGATAACGCACAACAGCACGAACGCACTGTGGAGCCGTCTTACATAACTGAGTCTCACCGTTTTATTATGTACGACGTTATTTGTTCCACAGACTATATTATGTAGATTAACAGAGAAAACTGTGCTTTAAAACTTTAAATGATTTAAATGTGTGCGTTACCTGGCTGTTCATGTGGGTCTAGCTGACTCGTCTGTGTGCTGGGCATCATTGGATCCTACAGAATTACATCCATCATTAAAGTACAATCAGCACAGAGACAAACGTTCAGTGTGTGTTTGAGTAATGGACGGTAACAGATCTCACATGGATCATCGGTCTGCCGCACTCTACTGTCGCCAGTTTATGGCACTTCTTGTGCACCAGCAGCTTGCAGTTGATGCATTTGTAGCCTTGTCTTCCCAGACCCCAGATTCGGTCTGTACAGATGGCGCAGTGGGCTCGCTGCTCGGGTGGGCGAGAGGAGTAAAAATCATTATCATAAACAAGTACACAGAAAAATCCAGAGAGGCACAGAGACAACAATGACTTCCGAAACATGAACGCGTCTGCTCGTCTGGAATCAACCTGCTTGCTACTTTACTGCTTACTACAAACTATTGTAAACCACTGAGGTTTAAAAAAATACATTAAGCCATTACAATATTTAGACACTAATGTGAAAAACAGAAAGGAAATAAAGGGTGTATCAAAAAGAACGACACAATTACAAAAGCACTTTTTAAAGTAATAGACATGGAAGATTGCAGTAAATTTTAAAATACATGACTGTGCTCAATGTGTCCCCCTCTCACGCACAGCATACATCCATATGACAGTCCAACCAGTCCCATATGTTATCACAAATCCCCTCTAACAGTATGTATTTCGATTGTTACTGGTGAACTGCTGTCGAATTAAAAGCACTTTGGATGATTGCTTTTGATACACTCTGTATTTAAAAACAAAACAAACAAACAAACAAACAAACAAACAAACAAACAAAAAACTCTTAACAATAGGCATAGCGGTGCAGAGAACTACACAATTCATTACATCTCACCCTGTTGAAGCGTTTGGCCTGAAAGGCGTGACCGCTGGCATAGTAAAGCTTTCTCCAACGTCGGGCTCCACGACGATATATCGACTCTGTGGAGGGAGGAAAAAACACAAAAAACGTCCAGCTTCACAACGTGTGGGTTTTATGCATTTTTAGTGTGATCGGACAAAAAAGCAAACTTTCTAAATTCACAACCATATTTGAATCACCACCATCACCATACTTTAGATTTTTTTGTGTAATCTTGTGTTTTTTTTAAATAAAATATTCACTGTTCACACTGAACCCACACATTCAAACTCTGGGCCTTAAAATTAAAAATATATTAAAACAGCACTTTATATATCACCCTACTTCAGCAGCCAGAAATAGTTTCCACCACACATCATACATTATTGTCTCAACTCCATCATTTACTCAAACTTGTCATTTAACACATAAAACACTGAATGAGTTGTGTTTTTCCAAACAATTTGTCCCCCAAAAAAGGTCAACATTAAGCGATAACGAGCAGGTCCTGATGTTTCTATACAAGAAAAGGAAGAAACTGAGATTCTGAGTTCATCCAATTCTCACGACAATCTGAAAACCTGAGCTTGATCTGAAAAAAATAAATGCCACAAAGTTGTCCCGTGAAATTGTGTGGTGAGTCTGAACGGCTGTAGTAAGAATAGGTGAGTCTGAAATATATTTTTAACATACAAAATGTTCACAGGCTTTTTACACCTTTGTTCTGGCGTACAAAGGCCTTTGGGGTTAAAGTGCTAAAAGTTAAAGTTTATAAATGTGGTTCATTATTCTGTCTTTGATTTTTAGAAGTCAAACACAAGTAAGAGCTAAAAACATTGAATTCATTTCATGCATGTTGAGTCAAAGCTGTGAATCAGTCGACATCTCTTATGACTTTTAACCATCAACGTGTCTTTACTGGCTCTCCTGCATGAAATACACTTCAGTGTTTCTGAATTTGAACCACATTATTCAGTGTGAATATTCCACTTCTTCACTCTGGAAAAAAGTGGCAGAGCCTCATTATGGCGCGCTCTGCGGGAGGACTACACCTATGAGAGGAGCGTGTAGTCTGTCATGTCTCTCGGTGATGAAAAGGAAGGATTTTATGAGTGTATAATCACCTAATCTCACACAGTGACCATGGTAACAGACAAAAATATCATGTAGTCTGAGCCTGACACTGTCTCGCAGCTCCATAGGCAGCCACTGGAGCACATTCTTCGCAAAGGTGGTGGATGTTTTTCTAAATTAATAGAAAAACAGAGTGGCTCTGTGGTGTAGCAGTTAACCTATTTGCCTTACATGTGAAGCAGACTTGGAGGAAACACAAACCCAGCCTCAGAGGTCACAAGCTTACTCCTAGTGCCGAGCTCAAGCCTGGATATATGGGAGGGTTACAGCATCCTGTATAAAATCTAAATCAAATCAACATAGGGATCGATCTGCTGTGGCTGAAAGTATCTTTATACAGTAAGGACATCCCATCTCCTGCATGCATATCTTGCTTTTGATTTTCAGTTATGTAACTGTTGTGGTGTATTTTCACTTGGATAAACCTACAGCCCTTTTCGCTGTACACCGAGGTTACTAAAACGTGACTTCCTGTCCTCAGGAGACAATCATTTGTGCACACATCATATTCAGATGATAATTTATTTTCTGCAACAGTACTTCATTTCTATGCTTTTACAAACTTCACTTTCTCTGCACAGACTCATTAAGCGGCTCTTATTTGGACCCAGACATTGAACAGTCTCCATTACACCATTGTGCCATTTTAAGGTTTCCTTGGCGTGTCCTAGATTTGAAATACAAGTTAAAAGCAGGATTGTTCAGCTGCTAAAAATGAGGTGAAAATAAAAAAGGAAAAAGGTTCAACTCACTGTCTTCTCCCGGACAAGGCATTCCAGGTTTCTCTGGTACACAGGGGAACACTGGAAAGAAAAAGGATGACTAACATTAGACAGTGTTAAAGTCAGACATTTCTATCATCGTCGCAGTGAACCTGTAGCAAAACAAAACTTCTTTCAGGTGTGTATGATGTGTACTTGTGTATGATACTACACAAACTGGGAAAAGACAATTTTAAAGTCGACAACAGAGAGACAGCTCGAGTTAGACTGGGGGCAGCGTGAGTCAGAGCCGAGGCGTGGGCTACAGCCAAAGAGCTCGTTAACAAGCAGACCTGGTGGCCCCTCACGAAGCCCTCACTTCCTCTCGTCAACACCCCCCTCCATGTCTCACTCATCCTCTTTCGGTCATCACACTTGAATCTGCTGCACTCTTGACCCGTCACCTCTGATTAGATTAAATCTTTACATTATCCACAGCCCCGGGTTTTATACTCAAACGCACACAGCCTGCCAATCAAATCTACCCACATATACAACCATCGCCCCTCAGCCTAGACTCATGAGGTTGTGTCTGTGTCAAACAGATTAAGCTTAGACGGTGAAGTAGCTGCGGGGCCCATAAACAGTCGTCAGCAGCAGAAGTAATGCTGTTTCACAGTTCAGCGGCACATTAAACATATGTTTGGATGCGTTTTTGTTGTATGCATTATCTAGCCATCTGTGATCAGACATAAGCAGAAATGTACGTGATTACTGATGCATTAAAAAGAAAAAAGAAAAAAGAAAAAAAGAAAACTACAAGCCACCAGACAGATGTTTAGATTGACGGCAAAATCCATTTAAATGTAGTTTCAGACAAACAGTTGCAGACTCCGAGTAGGACACGTTTGTCACAACATAAACAGGAACTGCTGTTTAATTTGCATGTCGCTTTTAAGCATTACAGTTGCACTAGTAAATTTAATTGACATTATCACTTTACTGTGAATCACTGTCTGCAGTCAGGCATGCTCTGCTGGACAAACTATATGATTAAACATTTTTTCCCCCCCTCAAATGTTTTTTCTCTTTATTATGTGCAGCAAAAAATAAAATTTCTCATAGAAATATGTTGTAGCCATGACTACAACCTGTCTGATATGGGATTTTTATTGCCGACAGATATAATATGAGCAAATATTCTCAGTTTTTTCCTCAGAAATGCACCAAAGAGTTTTCTAACATTTGTTAAATGTAGTTATTTATAAGTACTTAAAAAAAGACAATAGGATTATACACTTTAATTTTAAAGTTATTTTATTATCACAACAACTCATCGATTACTCATTTACGCTCCACCCGACTCCGCTTGGATGTCGGTTGTTTCCAACAGGGAAGGTGGAGATCGCAAACTACGCAACATCAATACCCACAACATGGTTATAAACGGGCGTTTCTCCTGTCTAGTCTTTACTTTAATTTTTGCTTTTACTGGTTGTTACAAATGCCAATCAGCAAATTGATCACATCGGCTGATAGTTGTGACAACATCAGCGAGCTGGGTGGGTGGATCGTCGAAGATCATTCCACCCAGCTCGCGTTTAGGAAAGAATCTCAAACTCCAACACTGAAAATGAACAAATAATGAACACTGCTGCTTGTCAGAAGATGTTTGCAAGGCCTTATTGTAAAAACGTGGGAGGTTTCTGTGAATTCATATCCAAAGACAACATAACTTAATATGGACCGGATAGTGTGTACTAGATCTCTAGCAAACGAATATTACCCAGTAAGTTTTTGTGCAAAATCACTGTGTCTTTCAAGTCCCGTGCTCTATTTTGATGTTTTTATATCTAGTTTGTTAAAAACTCTGAATTGCTATAAAGAAAAAAAATGATATTGCTTGTGGATAAAGGAGCAAAAGCAAAGAAATGTTTTTCATTCTGACAGGAAAAAAAAATCTAAATATATTAGGATCTATTATTGCAGTGAACGCAGGCTCACAATAAAAAAAAAAAAAAAAAAAAAAAAAAAAAAAAAAAAAAAAAAATAAAATTTTTTTTAAAATTTTTTTTTTTTTTTTTTTTCTTTTTTTGAGATTTTAAACGTCAAAGTTGTGTTTTTATAAGTAAAAGTTTCCTTTAGATTTTGAACATTTGTGTTATGGTTTTAAAAAATCCTCAATG
>VOQK01037212.1:0-10863 GCA_015052645.1 Benitochromis conjunctus
ATTATTGGGTTCACACTCTCAGACCTTAACATCACACACCCATGTAGTTTAATGAGCATTTAACTGCTGATGAAGTAAATAATAATAATAATAATAATAATAATAATAATAATAATGGATTGCATTTCTATAGCGCTTTATCCGAGACCCTCAAAGTGCTTTACAATTCCGCTATTCATTCACTCTCACATTCACACACTGGTGGAGGCAAGCTACAGTTATAGCCACAGCTGCCCTGGGCAGACTGACAGAAGCGAGGCTGCCATATCGCGCCACCGGCCCCTCTGGCCATCACCAGTAGGCGAAGTGTCTTGCCCAAAGACACAACGACCGAGACTGTCCGAGCCGGGGCTCAAACTGGCAACCTTCCGATTACAAGACGAACTGCCAACTCTTGAGCCACGATCGCCCCAAAAGTGTGCGCTGCCAAGTTACCTGGACGGGTCCACTATCTTGTAGATAACGCCACCTCTGGCTGTCGCACTCGGGACTCCTGTGGCTAAGAAATACAGTTCACCTGGAAAAATTCACAGAGGAAATGGAGAAAGAGAGCAGCGGGCAGAGATGGTAGAACATGAAAAGACAAACAGGGAAATTTTAAAAAAATAGGAAGAGGCCAGCAGTTGGGCCAGAAAAGAAGGAGATGAAAAAGAAAAAAAGATTTTAAACAACAGGAACAGAGGGAAATATTTATGATGAGAACAGATGGGAGACAGAAATAAAAGAGGTACAAAAATAGCAAAATGAGTGAGAAAGAGAGAGACCAAAAGACCAAATAGGTTACAAAACACTACTCTGGTGAAAAATATTTCAAACTTTGCTTTGACCATTCGTCTCAAATATGCTTTCTGAAATTATCAGGGAAGAAGAGAAATACAATTTTCTAAGACCAACAGAATGTGTACCAGCATGTCAATATTTCAAAACAGATTTAATAACAAACCTAAACATCTCCTAACTCTGAAATCAAGACAGTTTTGTAGCAATTTAATATTATCAACAATAACACAAGTATATATAGTAATATATATACTTGTACTGAGGTGGATTGTAATATCCACCTCAGTACTTCAGATACCAAAATATACGTGTACTAGTTAGAAATAATTCTTTCCTTCCATGTTAAATCTCATAGACCTAGAGACCAGTAGGAAATCCACTGGAAACCAGAGACATGTAGAAAAATACACTGTATATCCGGACCAGATGGTGAGTGTTTGCTCTTGCTAGGTGAAATCGGTCCTAAAGAGGGCGCTACACTAAAAACATCTTTGTGATTGTTTTGGTTACTAGGAGACAAAGTTGCCTGTAGTTCTCATGAAAGAAACGTACTTGTCTGCAGACATTCGCCAATTACTCACTGAGCAGTCGTAAAACTGTGACATGTGCAGCACAAACTGGAAACAGAGAACGCCCCCTTCAGTGTAAAAGTTGCACCTTTTTAATAGTGTTGGCTGCAAGTGTCGCAAGGACGGTTTCAGTGCAGTGCTCTACACCTCTTTTCACCAACTGTCAGCCACCTCTAGCAACACCAACCAGTCTGGAAATACACATTTTCCACAAGCAACTGGCAGCTGCCAAGGGATTCATGGACTCTTTCTACATGTGTGCGACTGGGGCTTAAGTTTATCTTTCCATTATAAATGTACCTAATTAAATAAGTGATGCAGTGTCTGGTAGTAATACATCAACACACAGACCCACACAGTTATTACCTGCTTCATCTTCAGCGAAAGAGATGATGTATTTATAGTAACTGTTGATAAGTTTGGGGAATCTGCAGGTCTGGTCTCTTCCCATGCAGATTTCATTGTACTGCCATTCACCTGTGGTAACGTTCTCTCTAAGAGACATCAGACGCCTAAACAGAAGCAGAGATACATATAATGTTTACGCATAACAAGAGCTATGGTCCAAAAGCTTCACATCAATCCATTTTTACTGTAAATGATTAAATCAACCCTGTGCAGAGCAGTTCGACAGCATGTTCACCCACACTGACTGGACAATGTTTAGGGACAAATCCACAAAAAAAAAAAAAAGGGTTTTGTGTGTTTTCATTTGAAATTTTCATTTTACAAACACACACCCGCTCATGAAATCTCCAAAGATGTAGAGTCCATTAAGGTTGGGCATCTGACAGCCTCTGTAGATGTATCCTCCTGTCACCGACTTGCCCAGCTTGTGGGGATAGGCAAAGATTGGCAAGACATCATCTACAAACACATAAACAAAGATCGGACCAAGTTTATAATTCAGTGTCACTGCTACGTCACTGTAACAAACCGGAATATTTTGCACCCTGTAAGAAACCTGAGCTCATGAAATTAAATGTCAACAAAGTTCAGTTATTTAAAATCTCTTTTTAGTTGACAACAGCTTTTTATTCTATTCTAAGGAGGCTTTCACAGAGAATACACAGTACCTGTGCTGTAACAATTTCATTTACAAATTAAATATATGTATACATATTATATAATTTGGGTAAAATAAACTTGTATTTATGGACTTTCAGCAACCCAGACCATTGACTCACCGAGGGATGAGTTTTGGCAGAGTTTCCGATCGTAGCAGCTGAATCCTTCTTTGGCTCTCCATCCGTAGTTTCCTCCTTAAAAATAAGTGTTAACACAGTAAAATTACTCAGGAAAAAAGCAGTTCTACAATTTATATGTATTCAAGCTGTTTGATGTACTCCTTATGCAGAAAAAAATTGATTTGGTTATCAAGCAGTAATTCTAATGTATGTTCTCCATCCTCTTTTGAATACAAACTACTTGTTAAACTATAGAAATCAACATAACAAAAAAGGATGCTTCAAACTACAATTATCATACCTTTAACAATGAGGTCTACCTCTTCGTATTTGTTCTGGCCCACGTCACCACAAAACATCCTGCCTCTGCCTTCAGTGGTAACGCGGTCACCACGGTCAATGGAGCAACGCCACATGTTGCGAACTCCATAGGCATAAACCTCTGCAGGGAAACAAAGAAAGAAATATGCGGATGGAAAACATAAACAAAAATTACATCCTCTGTGAAGACATACTTCTGACATGAGCAGTAATTTTCCAGCTTTGCACAGCAAGAAAAACACAGTCCAACTGCAGTCCAATATTATGAGAGAAACGCTAAGCTAGATTAGCATAAATAAGTGTGCTATTCAGTCATCTTCAAAGTCACCAGACATGATCACAGTATTCCACACAAACAGGAAATTCATTTACCTGGCCGTGCCTCCTTCTCGCCCAGAAACGGGTTGTCTGAGGGAATGCTGTACGGGGCACCATTATCATTGAAGTCAACGTCAACACGCAGCACCTTGCCGAGAAGTGTTGACCTATTAAACACAACGACCAGACAAACAAGGAAGAATGACTCAGTAGGATAAAGACTGTGGTGACTAAATGGTTCAACCCTAAGTGTTTATTTAAAGCCAAAAGAAGCACGGTCGATCAGCTTTGCAGCTCTGTAGGAATGAATCTGAGCAGAGAGTATAGCCCTGTACACTTCAAAATCCATCCTGCCACGTCTATCAGCAGTCACATGCACAACGGACAGTAGTGATCTGAATCCACTGGCAGTCATAACACTGACCGTCAATGCGGTATAGTTTCATCGGCTTAGAAATGTAAGGAAATGAGGAACTATCTTTACAAATGGGTGTAATCTCTGTATAAATAATAATAAAAAAATATTATTAGAATAGCTGTAATTACAGTAACTGTAATTAACACAGTTACTGTGTCAGCAATTCTTTCATTGCTTTTTATTTCCCAGGTTCATGTTTTTGTAGCAATTCTGTCACTACCCTCCCTCCTCTAACACTCATCACTGAACTCTTAACAGGTGTTTTTTTTTTTTTACTCTGGTTTTTCTTTTTTAAATCTTCATTAGTTATCTTACTATCTATCTGACTTATCTAAGTATTAATGCTACTGATTAACTCTGACTTCTTACTTTCCATCTATGTTTCTCCTCTCTGTATACCGGTCACTCTCTCATTATGGCCTTTTTCCAGTGTTTCCCACTCCGCACTAACTCTCACTCACTCTCTCTCCCCTCCACATTCCAGTGTGTGGTGGGCCATGATGTGTGTAGTGTGTCGTGTCAATATTAGACTTGGCACGATGCATTCCCAGAAGAGCTACTACGGCTTGTCAAAAACAGCCTCAGGAAGAGACAAACAGCTAAATTGTACATCTCTGGAGAAAAGGTATTAACAGCTCTAAAAGGAAGTCTACCTGCCTTCTCTATACAAACATTAAAGATAGATCGCTATTTTTGTCAGCTCTAAAGTGCAAACATACCTATTAAATGTGACATTATTTGTGCATTTCACAAGATTGGTTTACAAAAAATGAGGAGCAAAATTTGAACTTCCTGCCTCTTTTTCTATTGGCTGAACTTTGATTAACTAAAAAAGTCATGCTACTTTTTCTTGACTTTTCAATATGACACTCCTGCAACTGTTATTTGTGACTTGCAATCAAAAGTTTTTTGGCTTTATCTCTAATTTTCTGTGCTAAAAATTCCAAAAAAGAAAACCTTCAATCAGTGCAGCTCTCAGTATAATGATAAACCATAGAGAAGGAACTCCTAAAAATTAAAGACTTAAATCTCCATAAACTGGCACACCACAGAACCTGGCATTTATCATGAATGATTGTTTATGACACATGCGCAAACAAAGTTTTCACTCGTCACGTTGAAGAAATTGTTTTGAATTATAGTCTTTGCAAAACTATAATTTATAATGCCCTAAGTTCAATGCAGAAACATTCCTCATAATTTTGATCCTTTTCATTAGATTTGATTTGAGAGGAATTTAACTATCTGGAGCCCATTTTTTGGCAGGACTCTCTGATGTTTTACCTGCTCCGACTCGACTTTGGTATTTTGTTTATCAAGCCAACATCTTGACAACGTCATGAGGCCTCATGAAAATTAAAAAGACGAGCAGCCTTCACAATCACAACTATGTCTATAATATTTGCGTGTTATTTGAGATTTCACATCTTGTTTAACAAAAGATGTGAAATCAGCATTGTCAGTCTATGCATGCATCCAAACATGCAAATGCATTAGTTAAACAGTACTGACTTGTTTTGTGAATTGCCAAACTTTCCAAAAGGATCTCCAGCACGGCCACCGTCGCCTATGAAGATGTACAGATACCCATCGTGACCGAAAAGAAGCTGTCCTCCATTATGATTGGACGCTGGCTCCACCACCTCCAGGATGGTTCTACAGCAGGAGAGATGAGAAGACGATGAATGTATTTGTGTCGTTTTAGACCATGCAAGGACGTACCTGACTATATACAGCACCTCTCAGAATAATGGTCTAGTTGATTATCATCATGTGCTGATACTGTGAACTCGCTGATCCGTATTCGTTCCTCCTTCTTAACAGACACAGAGTAGTACACGTAGGCTTTTCTGACAGTGGTGAACCTGAGTACAGAACAGAAGCTCAATGGAAATGCTGTATTTCACATTTTGGCACAGTGAATTTTTCCTTTGAAAACAAAATGATGCTGTTTAGATGTGGACATATTCCTTAAACAAAACTAATATTTTGATTAAAAAAAAAGATGAACCTAGGGTGCAAAGCCATGCAGAGGAATCCCCTCTCGTCTCCAGCCCACGGGGATGTGAGGACGGCTTTAGTCAGGTTGAGGAAAGGTCGATCGATCCTAGAGCCGTTCGCCAAGTACACCCACACATAACCCAGCTGCTCCGCAACAAAAAAGCGATGAGTTCCATCATCTGCATGGATCATGGCCACAGGGTTACGGAGTCCATTGGCAACTTCCTGTAAGCACAGCTCCAAACATCCTTCAGGATCTTCATTTAGCGATCCCAGGTTAGCATTTAACTCTTAGGGTGGGGGGGAAAAGACACAGGAGAGTAGATTGGCATGTGTCTAAGCACACCCGCAAACAGAGTTTCAATCAAACTTGCAGAGGCTTGCACCAAATTAAATCTAATTATTTTACAGCAATGCACTCTACCTCAGCTTGTGTTCAGGCAGTTACGAATCAATATCAAGAGCTCTTCCATCCACGCTTTGTTTCATTGGAATTCTTTTATTGGTGGGACAATGCAGACACTGATATTTTCAAATTCATGCATGCAGTTCAGACTGTTTGCATCCACACGATAGGCAATGTTGATTTCAATCTGGCAGTGAGTCCCGTTGTGATTGAAACAACTAAAGTATCTCGACTTTGATTGAGATATCTCAAAATTTCACCTTAGTCACTCAAACGTCTGAGAAAATAAGTGAGCTATGAACTCAAAGTACAGTCTGTTGTTTGGAGGTGGAAACAAGCTTCCTTATACAAATTAATTTAATATAGCATGCATTTAAAAAGATATTCATGGTTCCCAGTCTAATAGAAAGCTAATATTTCCTGACTAAGATATTCTTATTCCTCAAGGGCTGACCACAGCAGACAGATCTGTGTGTTTATTTGTTCACAGATATGATATGAGATATCATTCCTGACCCAAGCCTCCAATTCAGGCTTGGGAACAGCAGTAGCGACACACTAGCTTGGGTCCTGAGTTTGGGTCTATAGCTCCTCCTGGACTCAAACCAGGAATCTGTTATATGTAAGCAAATGTGTTAACGACTACACTTGAATTTTGTGGTATTTAGCAGGCCAGCATATGCAGTTGTTAACATACGTACTAAAGATTTTAAACATTTAACTCTAAGCATGCTAGCTGATTCACAGCAATGATTTTCCAATGCCGATGTTGATCATCATTTTGATCCTGACGCTGACATATAGCTCAAAGATTGATGTGTTTAATTACAGCTGCAGATCTACCAAGGCTGTATACTCTAGACATTTTTTTTATAGGTTTAGTTAGACTGAGACTGATTTTTTTAAGTCCTTCATACAATATGTAACCCATACCTGCATTTGTCAAGACATTAGGATAGCAATACTCTTTGTCCTTCAACACCAGAAATTCACAAAACCTTCTGCGATCTTCTTCAATTGTGGCAGTCAGGTTTGAAAACTGCTGTGGGTTCCCTACGTCCTCCAGCAGGAGGCCGAGCGTGTACCGGCACTGCCGCCAGTAGTCAGAGCAGTAATCCTCACAGAGTCCAGGTAGCACCCTCATGGGTGTGTTAGCATCCTCAGCATCATACAGGTGGGCAGCATATGGAGAACACTCCTTTAAAGGACAACAGATACTGTTTCATTACATATTATTTAAAAATGCAAAAAAAATTTAAAGCTAATATCAAAAGTAGAGTTACAGAAATGTATGAGATTCAGTAATGAATCATAAATAAACTATGAATTTGTGTATTTGTGCTTCCACAGCCTCTGGGGCTCATTTTGACTGGGCAAGCCTGAGATATATCCAGCCTGTCTGAGTGCGGCCTGGTATAAATGGATCCCAGGAAGGTCCACTCAGTTATTAAGTCACAACCACACTGTCCACACCCAGAATGGTGTGCTTTAGGCACAAAGAGGCATGGCACCCAAACCATCATCATCCAAACTGGTGCGCTTTCATTTGCCAGAAAAACCAAACTGATCATCCCCAGTAAACAAATCCCAAACAACAAACCAGCAGAACAAGAACGTTTAGATTAGATTTGGTGTTGTTACTTGTAAGAAGTCATAAACCTATTTTCACTCAAATAACTGTTTTGGTATTTAAACAAAAGTAAATATTTAAATAAATAAACATAAATAACTTTGCAAAAGGTTTAGCTCATTAAGCACAGATCAGAACAGCAGATATTTTTGTGTTGTTTCACAGTCTGATGCTTAATCTCAGTTGTTTTTATACATGGAGATTATTGTGGTTTATTAAAGTGCTTATGTAAGTGGTGGATTTAGTTTCAAATCAAACTTCAAACTTTGACAATATTCAGTGACATAATTTTTAATGTGAACAAAATGTGTTGTTTATTTGTTTGTTTGTTTGTTTGTTTTTTGCACGTCTTTGCTTGATTTTCTAGTGGGAGAAATGTTCGTGTTGAAGAACGCAATCTCTTTGTTGATTAGAATGAAACAAAAAAAGACATTCGCTATAAAAAAAAAAAAAACAGTCTGGGTACATGTGGGAAAAGCCTCAGTATGAGCAGTTACAAGGGCAAAAATGGGTGATGTCCTGTTATCTAGTGAATCTACACTCTGGAAAATAATGTGAAGACCTGCCATTTGTTTATATAAATCTGTTGTGCCTGCCTTTATTTGGTAAGACGAAGTATATCAGGTAAAGATGGGTGTGCAGTAACATATTTAATTATTTGCACCAGCAGAGCACTTTATTCTAGAGTTGTTTAAGGAAGAGAAGGTCCTGTAACTCAGGTCTGGCAGAACCAGACTGGGGGCAAATGTAAAGATTTACTATTTATTTATTTATTTTAATATAACTGTTAGATTTTTGTTTGAATATGCAAATTTAATCTCTGTTCTATGTGGAAACAGTGCCAACAACCATCTTTCCAGTGGTACAAAAACCAGCTCTGACCAGGAAGATGACGCCAGAGTTTGAACAGTGCATTCTGGGTAATAGCTGTTTGTCATATTTACAATTTTCCAATCAGGCAAAATATGAACATTTGGATTACAAGCATAGTCAGTCAGACCTTGACCAGCTTTGACCAGAAATTAAACTTAGACCTCGATTTCTATCCTAACTACCACCTGTAAGATTAGAAGGCAGTCTTTTCTGGTTGGTTTATATTCCCATGAGCAGATTTTTTTTTTTAAGTACCTAAACCATAATTACACACATATGGATAAACTCACAATGTCAGTAGGTATCACGACTCAAACTGTAGCCCACACTGAAATGACCCCAGGATTTGTTTGAATATAAAGGTGTGACTAATCCATAACTATCAATACTTTTTGGACACTGTTTTGTCTGGTTTTTTACTGTATCACATAAAATGTTTCATCACAGTTACTGATCGTAGAGTACTCCATTAAACTTTAAGTTTCTGTGTCTGACTTTGTCTTTTAGGGCACACATGGCTTAAACTGAAACATGACTTTTATAAATCACAGAAAAAGGGAAGGCGGGGAGTTTGCCAGAAACAGTCAACACAGACTCCTGCTGAACATCTTGATAGTACTACTGTGGAAAACATCGGAGCGTTCTCTGAAATGGATTTCTCTCTACTGGCCCAAACAAAAGCTGTGTTCAGTCTGAGATGCTGGAACTGCTGACGAAAGCACTAAACAGGCATGTGGTGCTTCAATGAAAAATGCATAAGTTCAAGCTATATCTTCTTCAATATGCAGTATATATTTTAAGGTTATGAAGATGTTTTCTTTGCTTGAAAATGAGAGACATGTGTTGGCAAAAAGGCAGCGCAAACTGCAAATACTGCACATGATCTTTTGTTTGACCCAGTCATGCTGAAACACCAGCCATTGTCCTATTTTGGTTCCACTATGATAGGGTAGAAATATGGCACGCAGCTACAAGCAGCCGTTTCTAACAACGCAACCACTTCAAGCTACTATAATTTGGTGTTTACGCCGTCAACTTCAGAATAGACTGAGATTTTCCTCCAGTCATCTCACATTCGCCACTGACTGCGCCACACGCTGGTGTTTTGTTGTAGCTGAGAGATGTGGTAAACAGATGAGAGGTAAACGTGTGACCCTTTTACTCGGACTGGACCTTAAGCGAGGGAGATGGAGCTGTCAGAGCAAGCGACACAGGCTGAGTTTTTAAACTGAGAGAGCAGTGTGAAACAGGCAGAGCCATCGCTATGGTACTAAAAGTGCTTATTAAAAATGCAACAGGGGAAACAACTAATCTGGACTTCTGCTGCTTGGTGCAGTGCTCACTAAATGTTTTTAACCTCAAACAGCCCCTTTATGGGTCTTGTTGAACTGAGTGTGTTGCTAATGGTTTATTTTATGAGAAAATAAGTGAAAACCCATCCAGAAAGCCACGTGAAAGCAGAGCACTGCAACTATAACGTACAAACACGCACTCATCTCAAGGGCAACAGAATGCCCGTGATATTATCTGTGTGTCTGTTTTTATTATAGTTAATCCATCTGTTTTCTCTTTTATTTATGCCTGACATTATCTTCACTGATTTTATTTATCTCTTCTTATTCCTTTGCTTTTCTTCCTCCTTTTTCTCTCTGTTCCTCTCTTGCAGGAACCTGATATATCCTGGACCCCTGGCCTGAGGAGGAAATGGTTGTTTGTTTGGTCAAGTAAGCAAAGAACAATCACAGTCTTCCTCCCGTCTCCCACACACACACACACACACACACACACACACGCTCATTTCCCACTGCCTGTCTCTCTCTGTATATATGTGGCTGCCTGTCTCTCTCTTCACGCTGTGATTGATATCAGTGCCAGGAAGCTTCCGTTCTGCAGAACAGAGAGCTTCAGTGTATGGGTTTTACCCTGGTTAAGTACCCTGGCAGCGGGGTAACCTGACCGCCTCCCGGGCCTCTTTCACCTCAAATCAAAAACCTGAGAGTTGAAAACCACAGAGCGGACCTTCATCACCCCAGGGAAAAATGTTTAAAAAGTACACAAAAGAATCAACATATATCACATCAAATGAAAAAATGTGTTCTTTACTTTTAACCCTTTAAAATCTGAACTGTGAAATAACTGCCAGAAATCTTTACATTTTTTGATAATGGAGTGTTTGTTGAACCTTTAGACAAAATATATTTAAAAAATATATCAAATTTTAATCTGCATATATGAGTTTTACATTGTATCACATTTGCTACAAAAGCCATATTTTTGCAATGTAGTCATTAAAAATGTGTCATACAATTTATATCATTTCTTTTTTTTTTTTTTTTTTTTTTTTTGTGTTTGTTTCTTTC
>VOQK01037217.1:0-11536 GCA_015052645.1 Benitochromis conjunctus
TTTTGGGGGGGGTGGGGGTTGGGGTTTGGGGGTGGGGGGGGGGGGGGGGGGGGGGGGGACTTCTGTCACATCGCACCAGCTATCATACACTAGGATGGAGCTAAAAATAAAAGCAGAAAAATGCTAGTGGGCCACTGGGAGAATGAGACACTACCAAGGCCATAAGATAAAAGCAACTCCCATCAGAGATGAGCAGCGAGATCTCCAAGCAGCTAAAAACAGAGTGAGCATGCAAATGGAAAAAAAAGGAGAAAATTGACTCTTGAGCTGGTTCTGTATCAACGATGTCACATACACGCTCTCCTTCTAATGAGGCTGTTATCACATCGTTATTGTTAATAACATTGATTCTCTCTTGAGTGATGCCCAAATAGCCTACAAAAACAAAAAAGACCCCGACAACTGAGTGTATTTAACAAATTAGCTAAATCTGTATTTTAATGGATTCTATTAAAATATGTAACAACAGAAATTTCCTACCCAATTATAATCGTATCAACTTTTATTTCAACAACACCAAGTTTCTGAAAGTGGCATAATGGTGCAGTCCTGACTTATATTTACACAGTAATCTGACTATATTACAGCACTATACTATCACTGGTCACTTCATTACCAGTGCACCTCTTCAGCTGCTTGTGAACTAATCAGGCAATCAAATGTAGACATGGTAAAAGATCACATGCTGAGGTTCAAACTGAGCATCAGAATGTGGAATGAAGGTAATTTTAAGTGATTTTTAATATGGCATTGCTGTTGGTGACAGACAGGTTGGTCTACGCATTTCAAAAACTGCTGATCTGCTCAGTTTTACCCACACAACCATGTCCAGGGTTTACAGAGAATGGTCCAAGAAAAGAGAAAATATCCAGTGAGCAGCAGTTCATTGGATGAAAATGCTTTGTTTATGGCAGAGGTCAGAGGAGAATGGCCAGACTGCCTTGTGCTGCTTGGAAACAACAGTAACTCAAACAACCAAGGCTTGCAGAACAGCATCTCTGAATGCCCGAAACATCAAAACATGAAGCAGGCTACAGCATAGGTGCCACTCCGGTCAGCTAAGAACTGGAAGCTGAGACTACAACTCACACTAGATCAACAAAATTGGAAAATAAAACACTGGAAAAACTTGTCTGATGAATTTTGACTTCTGCTTCTGCATTTAGAGAGCCCAAATTTGGAGTAAAAAACATGAAAGCATGGATCCATCCTGTCTTGCATCAGGGGTTCAGGCTGCTGCTGATGGTGCAGTGGTGTGGAGAGATATTATGTTAGAACAATTTGGTCCCCTTGGAACGAGCTGAGCATTGTTTAATCTCTACATCCTTACTGAGTATTGTTGCTGACCATATATATGTTTTATGTGTAACCATCCTCTGTTGGCTGCTTCCAGCAGCTCAGATCATCTCTAGCTAGTTTCTTGAACGTGACACTGAGTTCTTTGTACTCAAACAGCCTCTCCAGTCATCAGATCTCAATCCAATACTGCACTTTTGGGATGTGCTGTGGATGGGTGTGCATTATTTATGTGCAGCTGACAAATCTGCATCAACAGTGTGATGCTATCATATCAATGTAGAACAAAATCCCTGAGGAATGTTTCCAACACCTTGTTGAATCTATACCACAAAGAACTGAGGCATTTCTGCAGGCAAAACTGGGTCCAACCCAGAAGTAAGCGACAGATAAGTGTAATTGCTCCCAGAAGATAAAATAATAACAATGTAAAGGTCTGTGTGTACATGTATGTATGTATGTATGTATATATGTGCACACATTATATAGTTAGGTCTTTCCCATCTTTGTGGGATCGACCTCCTTTGCTTTGTCCTGCTTTTTCTTGTTTGTTTCAGTTGAGTTAGCTCCATTTATCCCACCATGAATTTCTGTATTCTCCCGCCAGCTTTGTGCAGGGTGTTTTATTTTTAGAAGTTCCTTTGTTTTACATCCTGAGACTCTGTTTCCTGAATTTCTATCCTCTCTATGGCAGCTTCTGTCATAGTTACTTATATTTTCTAGTATTTTCATTCCACTTAATGAAGTATCAACATATTCCTAAAACACAAATAAATCTTTGTGTTCCAAACAATAATTGAACGCTGGCATCCATGGCGAATATTATTACCAGTTTAACATTAAGAGCAGTAATTCTCTAATAATTACTCTAATATAGTACAGTCTTCATAAAGAAGCCGCAGTAACTGACAGAGAAATTGGGTCCTGTGTAACACAAATAAAATCTGCTGTCAAACAAGCAAAAAATAAAATAAAATACAGAGGAACAGACAAATACAGTCAGTGGAAAAAACAGGAACCTTAAATAAGTCCAGCAAAATAAATAGTTTGATTTGTAACAGTTGTACCAGCTCAGTGAATACAGACTGACAGGAGTTTTAGCTGCACTGGGGTCAACGGTTCATGTAAGTCACAGAAATTTAACTGCATGTGTGCACAGATATAGCCAACAGGATTGCACAAAAGATGTGGGGGTCGAACAACGTAACATTAAGCCCTTTATCTTTAAACGTGACTAACAAACAGTGACAAAGAGACACACAGAGGCACACAAAGTCGACACACAACGATTAAGAAAACAGTGGAAATCCTCGGTCATGCTGTGCCCAGAGAAAATGCCACTTCACATGTTGTTTTCTTCTTTGTATATGAAACCCTACACACACACGCACACACACGCGCACGCACACATGCACATGCACACACACGCACACACGCACACACATACACACAGAGAACACAGGGTTTAAATGATTTGCTGATAGCACTGCCTGCTTGAGTGAGCAACAGTACAGTAGTACATCGAGCATCAGGGAAGTCTCTGTTAGAACAAACAGCCAGACCAAACAACAGACAAAGATGCTACCAAGTTACAACGCACATTAAAAAGAAGAAAACAAACAGATACACGATGATGATCACTTTTTGTTGCATGTCCAAGCTCACGATTAGTCGTTTCGGAAATAGTTCAAAACTAAAAATGCTTCTGAAGTAATAAATGAAGACAGTAAACTAGCATTACACGAGACTTGCTGTCTTGCTGAATTTGCTCTCTCTTGTAAAATAGTAGGAGACATTAATAATGTTTGAATAAAATCTTAAAACAGTGTGGACCAGCGCTAAGCCATGCTTTGAAGTACTGGTAAGATATTATGTAGTGATTTTTCTATCTGACAGAACAGTAATACTTCTGCTGTAAACTATTTTGTTTCTGCATTGGATGCATACCAACTTGGGATTTAGATTCAAACTTAAATCTAGCCAAAATAATTTTTTTACACTTGTGATTTATGCATAATTATAAGCTTGTGCAAAAAACAGGATTTGTGCATCAGGGATGCTGCCCCGCCCCCATCTCTCACTGTCTGGTGTGTGCAGCGCATTTTGGCAACATTTAAAATATGATTCAGTTACTGAAAAACATGAGTAGCAGTTTTAAATGGATTTTAAACGGACACGCCACATTGGTTTTACCTTGTCCTGGTATAACTTGCACATCAAACTGTGCTCGATTTTTAACCTTCTGAATGGGTTTTTGCATTAATTACTAGAGTATACACAGTGAGCACTTCAGTCGCTGCTGCTACTGATATGCTGCTATAGTGCTATTTACACTACTTATCCTGTGCAGCCGCTGTTAACTTTGCAGCTATAACGATAATGTTAGGGACCTTGGACATGCTGACACAGAAAAGCATATCACTGCAGCATATTGTAACTAATCAATGTATTTCACAATGGTAATGTGAGCTAATAATTGTGACAGGACTTTAATTCTTTTGACTTTGTGTCATAATCCTGCGGTTTGACCCCCAGTTGCGTCCTCGCTCCCTAATTACCTCATATGTGTATTTAAGCCCTCAGCCCGCAGAGGACCAGACCTTTCACTTCAAAGCAAAAGACAGTAGGTTTAGGAGAGGGTGTCTTAAACTTGCAATTTCTTTGCTACAATATTTGATTTATTCTCATTTAGGTGGTACCTACTGTACAAGAATCACTTAGCAAGCAAATAGTTTCATCACGAAAGGCATCCGGCATAAAACTGCCAGCTACCCCCTGTGACCAGGGAGCAGCCGAAAGTAGCTTCTATGCTGTACATGAAGTTATCTTGTGAGGGTCTTTGTTTGTGTGTGCGCACATGTATGGCATGGATAAGTACGTTCCAGAATAAGAAACAATGCAGGTAACACAACTAAAGTTTTACAAATATTGATGCCATGTGCTGTACATGTATTTCTGTTCTCCATTTCTTCACCGATACAAAATAGAGGAGAGCTGATGATACAGAATGCACCGGAGACACCTAGTTTTATACAGCTAGAGTTTACTGTACACCAGTAACCACCAGCTACACACAGTGCAAACTGTGTGTAGTTTACAGTCCAAGATAGCACAGGGCTTCAGTTGAGCTCTGAGACATGCTTTAAAGCCACACAAACCACTTAGTCAAACGCCCTCACTTTCTATAGACTCTTCCGCACTTTAAGTTACACGGTGCATCAAAACTCCCACTGGTCCACATCTATGAGATCAGAGTAAAAGTCTCAGAAGTGCAAAGTCCATATAACAGAACTTAAAGGAGGCACTTTAAAATCAATGAGACTTCTGAACAGATAATTGGAAATGAACACATATTTTTATCTTCAGATTTTGTTCTAAAGGGGAAACTCTTTTTTTTTTTAGGTCACCATATTGCTCTAGATTTTTTTTTTTAGTCTCAGACTTATAAAAGAAAATAAGCTGTAAGCTCAGATGGCAACGTGGTAACCATTAATAGAAAAAGTCAACTGGTTGTTTACAGTGACTCATAACCTTCAGTTCCCTGACACATGCACTCCTTGTGATGGATATTTTGGAGCGCACCCTTCTATCTGGTGAGCTCACACTATTTAAAGCAGGCCTGAAAGGGTTGCATGACCATCTCCTATCTGGAATCTTCTTTTTTTCAAAGAAAGTGTTCATGCATGTCTTCCGTGTCAATGTATCTATATTTATATTATTTTAGAGTTTACATCTGAGACTTTTGAAAGATGACTTCTGCACAAGGAAAACCTGGTCTCATAAAATCCCCCAAAATGCTTCCCAGGCTCTGAATGAAACTGCCAGCTTCAATAAGCCAGCTCACATGCCATAGGTTTAAACATGTATGAAATAACTATGATAATTATGTTTGGCTCTTGGACTCATCATTATCAGTCCCTCTGCTGTTAGTATCTTAGTCACGGTAGGAGAGTCATGGTAATTTCCCCTGGGAAAGGCTAGCCCAACAGGTGGGACGTGTAGGTAGTTGTTACTATAATGGCTTATAACTCCTTCCCACCAAATTTTAATAATACCTGACACATTAAGTACTACGCACCTGCTATGTATGCCAGTAATCAGAGAGTATCAGGTAAACTTTGCTCCTCTTGTTCCCTTTCATTAGCACTCCAGGCATGACATAAAATAGTTGCTGTTTACTGACACGGATGTTAGAGAGTGACATTTCACCGAACACTGTTTTATATATGACGTCGCTGTGCTATCGCTTGCATCTTGAAGCAGTGCCCTGCGGTTTGATCCTGACTGCTATGTGAAATAAGTGAAACATGTCCCATCGGGAAAGATTTATAAGAGTTCTCGCTTCACATTTAAAGGGCAGACTGGTAAAGCTACACAGCTGCTTAGAAAACTCCCCATATGAGATATCAACCAGAGTCATAATTTTTTATCCTGGGTTGTATGTCATGACAGTGGTGTCTTTGTGGAGGAGGGAGCCTGTGTTTAGCCGTGGGCAGTGTGTGGAGCCATGCGCTCATTTCTCACTGCGATGACAGGTAATTTCCCGGCTCTGCAACCACTCCCGCATAAGAATAACCTAATCTTGCTTTGGTCATTAACAAGAAAGTTTATGGCAGTTCTCCTTCTCTTAGCAGAGATGCCACTTCTTTCTGTCCATTGAAATATTTCCATATGTATACCCTTTTTATTTCATCAAGTCCTGTAAGCAGGGTGAAGTCAGAATGGCTACTCAACTACAGACCTACTTCTTTTTTCTGCTGTTTTCTTTTAGGAGTCACCACAGCAGATCATTTACCCTCATCTTACTCTATTCTTCCCTATTTGTTCAGTATATCCAATATCCCTCCTCTACACATGTCCAAACCATTTCAGCCTTGCTTCTCTAACGTTGTCCCCAAACTGTTCGACCTGAGTTGTCCCTCTGATGTACTCATTTCTAATTCTGTCCCTCTTGGTCACTCCCAACAAAACTCTTAACATCTTCAACTCTAGCACCTCCAGCTCTGCCTCCCGTCTTTCTGTCAAAGCCACTGTCTCGCTATAGGCTTGAAAAGCTTCCCTTTCATTCCCTCCTGCTATCCTTCTGTCACAAATCACCCCTGACACTCACCTCCATCCTCTCCTCCTGACCTGCAGTCTCTTCTTTACCTCTATAGTGCACTGTCTGTTGCTAAGTTGACCCAAGGTTTTTTAAATGATCAGCCTTGGCTACCTCTACTTTTTGCATCTTCACTTTTCCATCTATCTCACTCTCATTCACAAGCATCCATCCTGTATAGCTTCTACTGAGTTTTATTCTTTTTTCCTTGACAGCATACCACCTCTGCAGACTCTGTTCCACCTGTTCCCTACTCAGCTCACAATGTTGTCTGCAAACATCACTGCCTACAGAAACCTCTGCCAGACCTCATCTGTTAACCTCATCACCCCTGCAAAAAGAAGAAGAGGCTCAGATGCAATCCCACTCCCCATCTGCAAAGCTAATGTCAACAAATTAATGAAAGGCGGCAAATTAAAAATGATAAATTTTCATGCTGTTTACCAAAAACCAATACCAAAGAGTTTCAAAGCCATATCTTCTGGAGCAAATAGCATTGAGCTGTTTATGGTCTCACTCTGCTCAAACTGAATTATGAGTTTTTTCTAATAAGAATAGGCTCATTAATAACTCATACTGACCTCATGATGACAGTATAATTCACTTGATACAAAAGTTTAAGTGTTTATAAAATGGAGCAGACTGAACAAAAATCTTTATTTTAATTAACAAATATGCAAATAAAGTCAAACATGTATTTGGGTGAATCAGGTTGTGTTCTGGGTCTCTTGAGGTGGGCAATGCAAAACACGGACAATAATTGTTGTAACGTTCACTCTTTTTCTTGTTTGCTGCATTTATGTGACGTACAAAAAGGAAGTAAAGATTCCCAAATGTCAGGTTTCAGGAGCCAGAAGAGATAAAAGAGTAAGAATTACTTATACACACAATTAACTGAACAAGACCACAGAAGAATTCCAGCCACAACATTTCAGTGTTCATCAAATAGTTCCACAGTGGTGGTGAGTAGACATATTCAAGGATACAATATGACACCTAGACATCCAGTGTTTTATAAGTGGGATTTAACTGTGTTTGTTGTCAGAGTGAAGAAAAAAAAATCTTGCCAAAAACCCCAAAATGATGGTGCTAAGCCGCATGGAAAGACTGATACAGTTAAGATAACACGTTCTTTGATCGAAAATATGTAAATTTCTGTGCACACACTTGTAACTAACTTGGAAATATTGTGCTAGAAATTCCACCTGTATTTCATAGCAAAAGTGTCTGCCAGGAAGGGTTTGAAAATGTGGCTAATACCACTGAAGTCTGTAACTCTTGTCTACTATTTGTTTCCCTAAGAGCTTGAATCTGAGCCTTGCACAAACATGTGAAAAAAGCTCTCTTGGTTTCGTGTTTGAGAACATTACAATTTGTTTGTTTTTCCAAGGTGAACAATCCAACCATTCTCGACCAGACACTCTCAGACCACTTTAGTTTCCTTGTTTCCTTCCCTGTTTGCGCCTTACCTTTTAGCCAGTACATTCATTACGCCCAGATCCCCCTTGTACCAGCCAGCATCCCCATTTTAATATCAACCCATCTTCCAGCTCATCTCATTCACCTGCTTCACTCTCCTGCCAGCTCGTTCTCCATCATCCTCGTTCTCTGCCATCACCTGCAAATCTTCCCACCTGCACGGCCACCAGTCTGCCTCATCCTTGATGTGATACGTCCATACTTTCACATCACATTCACCTCAGAGACAATAATAAAACCCTTAAACTGCTTCCCAGGTCTCTGCTCTGCATCTGCCATGCCTTTTGCCAAAAAGCATTACAGCACCGAAAAACATAACATAGCAACTCCCCCAGGGACAATTAGCTGTGATGCCATCACATATATCATTTTTACACACTGAATATAGTGGTTCGCGCTTTCTACCCCATAAATCTGTGAACACACACTCGTACACTTGTAAATACGTACACATAAGGACAGGAAGGCTTTTGGTTTACCAGTGCAAGCTGATGAATTGCTAGAAATCTGTCTTTTATGTACTTGATCTAATTATAGTCGATATGGGGGAGGAAAATTGTGTAGAAGAAGACAGAGGTTGCTTCCAGCTCTATGTACATATCTTGAAAGCCAAGTTGTTTTTCTGCAAGAAAAATCTGACACAAATTTCAAGTGATTTGAACTGATTTGCAATACACACTGTGAAACACTTTCAACTATTTTAGCCTTTGTCTTGTGTATTCTGACCCACAGCAAAAGGTACAATTTGCATGAAGAAACCTCAAAACATAAAAGAAAAAAAAACATTCACAGCCAGAAAGATGCTGAAGAAACTCAGAGGGATGTCGAAACAATCCTTGTGACGCTTTAAAATCAGATTATTGTTAGTCATCTGCAACATAAAAGCCTCTTACATCACTAATTGAATGTACACAGGAGGTATGCAAAAACGTGGCACATTTCCATTCAGTTAGCCTTAGTCAAGATTGAGAATGTCAGCAGCTCACAGAATTCGCGACTGGATAAATAAAAAGAAATCTTCTCCACTGCTCTCTTTTACCCCACATTCGTTCTGTCTAACATTGCATTTCAGTATCAGTTACACAAGAAGAAATTTCCACTCAAATATAATAAACTAATTATGACTTTAATTAAAATATTGTAGATATATTACATATACATATATTTCTGTTGCTCATCACACCATGGTAGTCACAAAACCTTGAAAAATGTACTTCATTAAACTATCTCAGCCCAGTAAGATATTCCATTAAATGCCACTATCTCGGGGGCATTACTGAGGCGCTCTTCTCCTGAGTATGTGCAGCCAGGTAATATGTAATGTGACAGAACACAGGGCCAGTGCAGTGAAGTGGGTAGACACCCAGTAGCCACTCAACTAGATAATGAGGTCTCTGCTGCTTCTTTTCTTAATAAGAGCCCAAAAGTCCACCGCACAAAGAGCAAGCTTCTTCGCTCTCTATCCTCTGACTAGGATAATGAATCTCTTAATTGAACAGAGATAAGGCAGATGATCCTGATGATAGCTAAAACATTTACAGGTGTGTAAAATATTCGCTTTGCATTAATGAAAAAACGTAATTACATCATACGGAAGCAATGTCAAACTTGTTTACGGTTGAACTTGATTTTAATATGCCAAAATGAACCCCTGCCTCTCCCATTGTATTATCGTGATGCTGAAAAGTGGTTTAATAGCCAGGATAGAGATAATTCAGTCTATCAGCTGTTCATGTGAAACCCAATGCAGGAGAGCCATAGTCACATAAATAGCCAGTCAAGCAATTTAAAAGTATAATAAAAAGATGAATGAGAACGGGTTTGCTTGATCTGTGTCAGGTCTAGTAAAATGCATCAGTCAAATTATTAGCTGAACACCAGAAATCCACTGATCGACCGGGAAGGGAACCAGAATGATGACCAAACAGTCAGCCCCCCATTTGAACAGTTAGAGCTGGTCCATTTCATGCATGCATATAGCATGTGCATAGCAGGCAACTAGTCACAGGGCCAGTCACAGCCACATGCTAACATCCTGCTGGCATGGATGCTCCTCACTACGAGTGAAGACACAAAGCAAACCATGACGGACAAACACAAAATTATTTGTAACGACAAACCTAATCAGCCTCACCTAGCTGAACGTGGAAGCTAACAAAGGCAAAGTGGCTAAAGCGAAAGCTATCCAGGTCTTACAGTTAGCTATAAGCCAGCAGCTGTTGTGAAGCAAAAGCTTGTTTAAAAATGTAGTCCCCGTGACATAAATGTTACATTGCAAGCAATGACACCTTAAACTAAATTACTTTGAAACAGGTTCACTCTGAAAGGCTTTGGTAATTAAAGATTTGTTCAGTTTAAGCAAAACAGCCATTGTTAAATTCTCTAGGCAGTAAAATCTTCACTTGGTAAGTAACACTTTGCACCTCAATGACATTAAGTTCAACAGTTGTTCAGATGATTGACTTCCAGAGAATTATTCTCTTACGGTCATCGATATGCTTTGATTCATGACTGAAATCAATAACTCTTTATACACTGTGATATGAGGGAACTACATGAATGAACACCCAAGAGGCGTTCATTAAGTAATGGCCCTTCTGGAATTGTCAGCAACACCAGCATTAATCTTAAAAAATTCAATGGATGTCATTACAAGAAACACATATTAGCGAAAGTAAGCTCTAAGCTATTGTTCAGAGTATAATGGATGATGAGAAAAAGAAAGCAGTTATATGGCTTTGGAGGACTTAGCACTTTCTAATGAAAATGTATTTCATTAAAGTTTTTTTTTTTTAAGTAAATAACAGAAAACTAAAGAGAAATACAATGTTATCAGTGATCACCAAGAACAATATGCCTGCATACGGATCCTAATAAAAAAAGTGTCCTGTAGTGAAAAATCGAAATTAAACAACAATAGACATAGTGCAGCTGCTCATCAAATTCTCAGAAGATGATCTCTTTAAATAATAATGATAATGATAATAATAACAATAATAATAATAATAAAGTGTTTGGGCTCTACAAAGTGTTCAATGTGACAATGTAACTCAATCACTGCCAATAACTATAGTCCATGTGCAGCTATAGCAGCATCACCCATGGGTGGACTCCTGTTTAAAAGCCTCAAGTCTGGCACTTTGACTTTCCTATCAATCACAAAGTAACCACACACTAAGGCACAGACTGCTCTAATACAGATTTTAAATAATTGTTAAATATTTGCATATTTATCCAGCAGCTGTATTGAAGCTTGCGACTGACACCTTAAACTCTTTAACAAAATATATACTGAGGTCGTAGGTAAAGTAAGACGTAGCATCCTCTTCTCAAAGACATCTTAGCAACTAGACCTCTTTGTGCATCAAGAGGAATCTCCCTCTGCTGGCCATTGGCAATAAAGGGAGTTAAAGGGACTTTCATGACACCTTGACGTTACATCTACATTTTTTACAGTGTCTAGTTAATTAGAGCAAGTGGATTGGGAAAATTAGCCTCTTACTTAAAACTGTCTGCTGTCTCTCAATCTGCAGAGGGTTAATTATTCATAATTTTAGATTCTGCCATAATTGGAACAGTAAATATTACTTGTTTCACTCAGTTTTTCTTTCTTTTGGATGAAATTCTAAGGTTAATAAATTAGCAACATGGAAGCAGTACTTT
>VOQK01037222.1:0-12297 GCA_015052645.1 Benitochromis conjunctus
GACGTTGAGTGTTAAATTTGTACCCGGTCGATCTCAGGGTGCTGCAGCAGCAGTTGCACGATCTCTGCGTGGCCTCCTCTGGCTGCAAAGTGCAGGGGGGAGCTGAGCTGGCCATTCAGCAGGTTGGGATTACAGTTACCCTTCTCCAGCAGCAGCTTGGTTGCCTCAACTTTACCGTGCCTGGATGGAACAACATGAATGTCAAACTTAAACATAAGTAATTTGGGTGGGGGGGACCAAGAAAATAAGACATTTTGGATGCTTTGAAGCCTTTCTTGAGCTGTGAGATGAGCAGGAGACTCACCAGCAGGCATAGTGTATGGGAGCCCAGTGATCATTGTCCAGCTGCTTGACTGAGAAACCGCTGTCCAGAAGCTTAGAGAGCAGCTCCGTGTCTCCTTCCAGGGCGCTGCGGTGGAGAGGAAAGTCGTCCACCCACTGGTGATCCCTGTGGAGACAGGAATTTATGCTGAAGAGAACAGTGACTAAACATGATTTCAAGGCATCCACATTGTCAATTGAGACTGTCCAGTATGCCCCATAAAGAGACTAAGTTAGACACAAAGTCGATGGCTGTTAACCAAAAGAAGCACTCACTTGTCTTCTGTCACACAGTTTGGGCCATGCTGCCATTTCTCCCTCTTTGGGATCTGGATCTTGGAATAGTCTGGTGCTCCGAGCCCAAAGTATGGGTTAATGATAACTTTGTCCACCTGCAGAAAAAACAAAAGGAGGGCGATTTAAGTTTCCAACTCTACTAGAAGTATTATGTTTCTTTGCATATATAAAGCCTTACCCGGTTGGTGTACTGTAGATCTGAGCCATAGAGTGGATTCAGGATGCACATGTCAGCCTTCTCCAGGGACATCATCTTGCTCTTGATCTCCAGAGCAGTGTAGCCCATGTGCAGACCCTCGTCACTCAGTTTGCCCTCACTGCTGTAAGCTGGATTGCTTACGTTAGTCTTCACCCGCTCCATGGGTGCAGGTCTGAATAAAGCAGGGATGGCATGAGGCACAGTGTGCTGCTCTGCTAACCATCTGCGGAGGGGAAAGAAGCAAAGGGAAGGGGCCTTTACCTCTGACCAAACCTCAGAGCTAAAGACCATGTATACAGACTTCTCCTCACTTGTCTAAAGCCAGGAGCATCTTGGAGGTGACGGAGCAGAAGTGAGTGCTGGTCTCACTGCACACCCGCATTATGTCGTGAAAGCAGTAAAAGCTGGGGCTCCCGGGGCTGTGGACAGGTTTGCTGTTGTCTGTATAGAAGGACTCATTAATCTACCGCATGCACAGCTTAAACTTTGTCAATTAAATCCAGCAGGATTAGTTCAGGATGGGATGTAGTTTACTCACCTTTAACACTGACTGGTACAACAAAAAGTGAGGCTTCTTTCCCTTCATTGTCACCTTCAAAAATAAATTTCTTCATGTGCACCACACGCTTTCCTGCACACCAAAAACACTGGTTAGATCAGTGGTTCATAGTTGAAGTTTAATAAATCAGCTTGTGCACAAATGCCTCACCAGCACAGCTTTGGTTACTGGAGAGCGGTTTGATCGTTTCATCAACATAATCCAATATGGATTTGGATTTGTCTCCTCCTGCTTTGATCTTTGTTGCCAGAAGGGCTTTCTTTCTTTTCTTCTCCTTCCCCTCTAAAGGCACTTCTTTTAACAGGATCTACCCAGGCGCCAGAGGAAAAACATGCAAACAGAGGCTCAGTTAGGAACTCCAGTGGGTCTGAATTCACTGAAGTGTGTTTATTATTCATGCAAACAGCAGTGATAAGGCCAAACCAACAATACGTTGCAGGACATCACAGTGTTCTCCACCTCACTGGTGTTTTCACATGTAAACAAACTGTTAGATATTGAGGACAGTGTGTTAAGTGACTGTCTGTCTACCTCATAGGCTTTGGCTCTGTATTCTTTCGAGCTCAGGCTGACTTGATTCTTCGGACGAAGCACAGCAACAAACACATCCTCAAGGGTGTCCTCGTTGCCCATCGTGACGTCTTTTCCTCAGACCTGAGAAAATATCCTGCATGGGGGCCAAATGCCGTGGAGAGGCATGCCTAAAACATGGGGAAAAAATATCAAAAAGGTCAAGGTTGCTAAGAAAAGTAATTCAGTGCTGGAGCAATGACACTGAGTCCATACACAGGTTCAACTGAGAACAGAGCTCCTACACTTTAGAAACTTTGGATTTCAACACAAAAGCAAGTGACCGACCTGGAGCCCCACAGCTCTCACTGCCAAAACCAATCACCCATTCACACAATTTTATAATCTTCATAATGTCCCACGCTGTTTAACGCTGTCACCAGGGGGACAGAGAAGGTGTTTGCAGTTACATGCAAACTAAATGTGCTTAACACAGAAGATAAAAACATAAAACCTATGGCAGTGAAAACAGCAGAATAAAGCAACCCACCCCTTACCACCACCTATTTAGTGATTAAAAAGGGTCGAGTCGATTTTTAAATTTATGCACAGTTATAACTGATCTCAGGTGAGCTTGTTCCAAAGAACCGGACCACAATAACTGAAAGCACCTTGAAAACACATCTAATTCTGGGAGCGTTAAAGGATCTGCACCTGATGACCTGAGAGGTCTGATCGGGTTGTAAACACTGGGTAGGTCAGACATATACCGGGGCTGGTGAGGGCAAACCATTGAAAGCTTTATCAAATAATGAAAGTATTTTAAAGGCAAATCTATAATTGTACTGGGAGCCAATGAAGTCCCTTCAATACTGAGGTAATATGGTCATGTACCTCCAAGGACTCCGTGTGCTGCATTTTGAACAAGCTTAAGTCATCCTACTGATGAGTTGGATAATCCAGTGAATAGAGCATTGCAATAATCTAACCTGCTTGATATGAATGCATGAACCAATTTCTCAAAGTCAGTTTGAGATAAGGATTTTCTAACCTCAGATACATTTTTAAGGGATACAAAGCGCTTCTAGTAACCTCATTGATGTCACTATCAAACCTGGGATCACTGTCCAGAACTGCTGACTTATTAACTTGCTCACTGTGTATCAGAGAAAGGGTTGACACATATGAACAACTTTTCTGTTTCCGTCTTTCTCTCTGGCTACGTCCTCCAGCACTTGTGGGTGTAACACTTGTGCTACACCCACATCGCATAAGTGTGGTAAGAACTGCCACACACGTCACTGTCAGGTTTGACTCAACAGCTGTGGAGTTGTGAAGTGTAGCGGTGCACCATAAGGAGCCTTTTAACCCCGTCCTCCTTGATGCCCTTTGTCTTGTAGAACATAAAATATTCACAAAGACCACCTTTACCACACTGAGGTAGTACCCCCCCTCCCCCAAACCAATCACACTATTGAATAAATACCTTGTGAATACACAAAGTGTCAGATTAGACCTGTTGTCATATTTACACACAAATCAGAAAAAGAGAAAATAACCAGTGAGCCGCAGTTCTCTGGGTGACAATGCCTGCTGATGCCATAACAAGGCAACGACAACTCAAATAATCACGTGTTACAACAAAAGGTATGCAGAGGAGCATCCTGACAGAAGACCATACCAGGTGCCACAGCTGTCAGCTAAGGACAGAAAATTGAGACTTGAGTTCACAGGGGCTCGCCAAAAGTGGACAACAGAAGAATGGAAAAGCATTTCTGCTGCTACGTTCAGATGGTAGCGTCAGAATTATCCACAGTTCAGGCTGGTGATGTAACGGTGTGGGGGATATTTTACTGGCATACTTTGGTTTACTTAATACCAACAGGGCACAGCCCACCTGAATATTGTTGATAACCGTGTCCATCCCTTTATGACCACGGTGCAGGATAACACACCATGTAACAAGCTCAAATATTCTCCAACTGCTTTAAACTATACCTTATATTCTTTTATTATTTCATAGTGTGTACCTACTATTTTACATTTTTGTAGTATATTTACACCGTTTTATTTATTGTAGCTTATTTTTAGTCACTTTTGAGCTGCATATAAATAAGTAAAATATAATTTAACACAGTAAAACTAATAAGAGTCATCTCAGACACAAACTTGTTGAGTTCAAAGACAGGTCACGCCCCGGAAACCAGACTCCGCTGTCTTTAAACTGTTATTACACGAACACCTTTACTGTATTTTACACACACGGTGTACATTGTCGTATTCAACCAGTTTTCATACATTTCCTTGTCCACGGTACATGACAGAACTTTTTGAGCGGAGTCAGCAGTAGTAGCCAGGATGCTACACTCATCTTCATCAATGTGTTTTTTTTCCCCCACTCGCCGAGCAGCTGAAACTTACCGAAAGCGACGTGACTTTTCTTCAAAACCACCAAACGGAGCTTTCCTCGACTCTCCGCTTGTCTTAACTGCGTTAAATTAGCGGTCCGAAGCCGGGAGGCTGCCCCAGCACCGCTTCCAGGAGCAGTTATTTTTGGGTTGAGGTAGTTGCAGGCCTTTTTAAGACGGGGCAGGGCTGCAGAGACAAACAGAGGAATCACGTTACGTTTGAGTGCAGCGACTGTGGCAGGACGACAGAGGACTCTGCTGGTGAGGGGGACCACATACACTCAATAACAAAGTATGAGCGTCAGGTAGCGTCTGCTGTGCTCCGTATTTAAAGAGTTATTTATGGATATATTTTTTAAAAAAAAATAAAGCTATCTCCAATTTCGTGATTTTATTTAAGTTTTTCAGAATTTTAGTATGATTTATTGTCCTCTTAAAGGATTTTTTTTCAAAGCTATGGAAGCTTGTTTAAATATTTTTAAAAAAAATTGTCATCCATAAGTCAAAATTTCAGGTCATTAGCTCAAATTTTGACTTACAGGCTAACTCGAAATTTTGACATAATAACATAATAGTCATTTTAACTGCCATAAATGTATGTCAATCTGTTAATTTATTGTGTTTATGTATGTTATTTATTTCCTTCATTTTTTTATGAACATTGTTTCCTTTTGGGGTAAGAACTATGTTACATTGTAAAAGTAATAATACATTTAGTTTATCGTGCATTTGTTAACTTTAGTTTAAATGTTTATTTGTAATATTTATGTTTAATCGTACTGTGCATTTATGTAATGACAGTTTGACGGTGGATTTTATGGTGGTCTGGAGGAGAAGTGTGACGAAGGAATAAATCCATCTGTGAACGAAGAACCGTGGTGTCGTGTATTACCTGGAGAGAGTGAGAGTCATCCAGAAGTATTACACGTGTAAGTGTTTTGCTTGCTCTTAAAAATATGAGGGCTGTATGCAATTTTGGGATAATAAAAAATAAATATTGAATTGAAAATTATAGCCAACAGCTAAGATTGATTGATTGATTGATTGATTGATAGGTATTTTAGCAGTGTGTCCGCTAGAGGGGTGTATAAAGCAAATAAACTTACCGGTATGTATATTCAAAGCAATTTATTGCTCTATTTGGATCAGCTGTATGATTTAATCTAGTAATTAATTTCCTTAGCCATAACGAATTAGTAAATTTAACAGATAAATGTGTATAAAAGATCTTGATCATTGATATTTCTCACACTAGTTCCCACACTTTCTCACACTAGTGTTCAACACTGACTGATAGAAAGTACAACAAGCAAATCCTGGTATTTGCAAAGCTGGAAGAAGGGAATATTTTTGTTGTTTATTTGTTTTTTGGCACAAATTGGAAGAACTGGTAAAACTCTCATTGTCAAAGGCGATCTCCCAAATCACTTTGACTTGAACTTTCAAGTTAATTTTTCAGAGGTTTGTGTTATTAAGCTGAAATTTTTAGATCATCTGAAAGTTTGAATTTTGGGGTGGTTTTTTTTTTTCAGAGGCAGACCCAAACTTCCATACAGGACAATAGAAAGCTGACAGGAACTCTGGGAAAGAGTCAGGGTGAATAACACATTGGAGGTAGTCTGGGGGAACCTTGAATCCATACCTCTACAGTAGCCTTTAGCATATGGGTGACCCTCTCAATCAGGTGAGCTAGTAGAATCACCCCAGTGCTATTTACACTTAAAACATAATCACAAGTCATGAATTATGTACTCTGTACTCTAACAGGTTTCTTTAAACCCATTGTTGAACCCAGTGAGAGAAAGGAATGTATTAAATAGACATCGAGCTCTCGTGAAGTCAAGTCAATTGTTTCGCTGGTATTATGAAAACAGTTTCTGTTTCTAAGAGCCATTTTTCCAAAGGAAATGAAGTATGGATATAATTAAAAAAAATTTTTGTTTATTAATTATGTAACAGGGTTTGGTTTCTAGCAGCTCAGCAAACTGAGTCATGAGAGAAGTTTGAGACATGCCTGTCATAAATTGACTTTATTTTTTTGGTACAGCTTATTTCACAAATATACAACTTGACTGTATAATAATTCATACATTTTATTGTATAAAATTTCAGCATCTATTGAGGCACAGCACTAAGCAGCTGAACATTATTGTGGTAACTCTGAAAACAGGATACATTGTCAAGACAACAATTAAGATACTGCAGTACAACCATCAAGTGCAGATCAAGTGCTCAAATGAAAACATGGCTTTGGTCTTACATATATTTTTATGTTATAGCATAATTTATTTTTTTTAATCCACAGCTGAGAGTCCTGATTGGTCCCCGTGTTGGTACCGCCAGACTCAGAGGATGTCCTCTCTCCTTGTGGGGCTTAGGATGCTTGGGGTTTGCACTCGCTGAGCACCTCCTGCATCTTCTCCTGGATGTCCTGCACCCTGCCAGTCCACTTCTCGCGCACTTCGTCTTCGTCGTCCTCTGTGACGGCTGTGTAGCCCATGAGAGCGATGAGGCCCATGTGGAAGAGGTGGGCGATGTGTGAACAGCGGCGCTCCATGATTTCTCGGTCGCCGTCACAGTGTTCGAAGTACACTCTCAGCAGCGGTTTTCCGAACACCATTTTTGTACCCATCACGCCACGATAATACACATCCAGGCTCAATTCAGACTTGTCTCTCTCATAAATCTTCTCGAAGGTCTCCATGTGGCGCGTGGCATTGTCTGGATCTTTCTTCACCAGCGCCACCATGCTGTTGAAGGCGTTGTACTGGTGCTTGATGTACTCCTCGTACTTGCCGTAGGTTTCGTTCACCTCGTCAATGTGGATTTTTCTCAGGCATTCCTGGTTCTTCTGAGAAATGCTCTGCAGTTTGGTGTGGATCGCCTGGAAGTCCTTGTCCAGAGGATGACCCTCATCGTCCATCAGGCCCTTGCGAGCCACTCCAACCAGGGAAGAGACGACACCAAAGATGGGGTCAATGGAGGAGGCGAAGGAGGAAACCTTCTCCACACAGCACAACACTTTGGCTGCGGTCTTCTTGATTTGTGCTGCATCAGCCATCACTGCTGTTTTTCTTCTGCCACGTTAAAAGTGCACACAAAGTGAGTCTGGAGTGACAGAACAAAAGATTTTAAAGTTAAACAGACTAATACTTATACAGCACCTTTCTGCTCTATTTGAGCACTCAAAGCGCTTTTTTCTTAAAAGTGTTCACACAAACACTTTTCATCTAATATTCACACACTGACACTGGATCGAAAACATCTGGAGCAACTAAGGGTTTAGTATTCTCCCCAAGGTTGCTTTGACATCCAGACTAGAGGAGTCAGGGATTGATCCACCGATCCTTCAACTGGTAGATGACCCGCTCTACTTACTGAGCCAGCTAAACTGTATCCATACTCTGCTAGATACAGTGTATGACCACACCAGCTTACACTCTGAACGGGGTTGCAAATCTTCCTCTTTTTCCTATGTCTGCTCCAGTCACTCATCCAAGTGACTTCTTCAGTCTGAAGAAGTCACTTGGATGAGTGACGACATGTTTCTCCCACTGAAAACGCTACGTCCAGATGAACAGAATCCACTTTTTGACATATTTTGTTAACTATTTTATCATTTTGCTGCCACTACATTAGATACCCTTCCAAAAAAAACCAAAAAAACCCACCCGCTCCAATGACAACCTGCCCACGTATTGCACCTAACAGGTGTGTTAAGTCAAACTTTTCCACGTCTCGCAAGCCAAATAAAAACAAGCTCGTGGCTAACTGCCGGTATACACACATGCCACCAGCTGCTGCTCATGCACCATATCGTGTAGAGTAATACTGAAAGGTGTCATCTTACACTTAATATTATGGGCAACATGCGACAGTGAAGGCATGTGTTGTCTGTACACGCACACACACACAGCTGAACTACTGCGGATAGAAGTAAAGTTTTCATTATTGATAAACCTTTTGGTTGTTTTCTAACTTCTTCATTGAATTTGATCCTTAAAATATAAAAACACAAGGAAGAATGTTGTTAACAAAGTAAACATCCAGTTCAGTGATACTTCATGTGTGACACCGCACAAAAAAGACCCACAAATAATAAAGTCTATGATACGTGAGCAACAAACATTTGTCATTTTAGGTCAAAAGAAGTTTACTAATCCTTAGAAAACTTGTAACAACAAATAGTTTAAGTTTAAAGAGCTAAAATGAAACAAGCATTGGTTTATAATTTCAATCACTGGCATATTGTTTGCAGTAAAGCACACAAAAAAAAACTTTTTATGCAAAAAAATATGTGGAAGACTCAAAGATGATCAATTCTTAATGACATAACAAAGGAAATAAGCGAATCCTATCATTTGGGAAGCATAAACCGAGACATTTTACTGAATAATTACTTACCGCATCAATGTAAATGTGTATCTGTGAAACTATGCATCCAGATCAATAGCAGTGCATCTTTGTCATACTTGTGGCATTAATCATCAATCTCTATGTTGTTGTGCTGGAAAAATAACTCAGGGATAACAGTAGGTGTGTCTATTTGTAGTAACACTAGAAAGACTGGAAACAAAGAAATGGCTCCAGGTTGTGAACTTCAGTAGATCATCTACTGAGCACTTTCAATCACTCCCAGAAGCTATTTCTTTTGGCACTTTTAACCTAAACCTGGTCTCGGGATTGTGTTGCTGTTTGTTTCCAAGCTTGTTTCTCTCATTTCCTGATTCTCTGCCTCTTCTACATGAATCACCCTGGCATGCTGCTATCAGTCCCAGCTGACTCGCTTTCACATAGACTCTAAACACCCTACAGATCAGAGATTGTGAAGCACAGAAAGCAGATGTTTACTCACCAAAGATGAAACTGCTGGTATTCTTCAATCTACTGCAGCCGTCTGCCTTTGCCTTCCACCATTTTCCACCCTATAGTCAAATAAGGACAACCCCTTCCTGCCAAATAAGGGAGCAGATACAAGGAAGTGAGTCATGCGTGCTCTGTGCTGATTGGCTGAGGGAGTCCTTCTAGAAACACTGTGGCTGAAGTGCCAACCACAGGCTGAAACACCAGCCCTTGTTGCCTTTTGTCATTGTTTTAATCATATATTCACACACCTTCCCAACCAGTTTGGGTGACGAGATACTACACAAATTATCAGTGAAATGAAGTGAAATGTATCATCGCGCCTAATGAGCAGAAACAAATGTCTCCCTATTGTCTTTGGTGCTTATGTGTAGAAGTTTCAGTGATCGTCATGCAAGAAATATTTATTCATCATGTTTGCATTCATTCATTCATTCATTTTTCAGGATGTGAGTTCAGACGAATAACAAAAGAAAACCTGTGTTTCTGGAAATGGCTTTGTTTACTAGTGAAAAAGAACATTTCAAGATCACCGCCTGCTTCATTTGAATAATTTTCATACTAGTCACATAAAATTTACGTACACACTTTTATATTTTGGGGGTATGTTTTCTTTTTAGCATTTCAGGAAGTTTGAGACACAAAAGTAGAAAAAAACAAAAAAAACAAACAAAATATTAACACACTAAGAGTTTAGCAAGAGCAACTTAAGAGTTTTATATTTATTTAAAATTACACCTGTCCATGAGGAAGTCAAGTGGAAACAAAGTGTTACTTTGTGACCACCAGAATCGAGTCTAAGCTTTTGCGTTCTCTCTTATTTACAAAGGTTGCTCCATATTTTTCATTTGGTTGATTATTGACGTAGACAAATAAGGAAAATGTTTAAATTAAATAAGCTGGTCTAGGTTCAGTTTCAAAACTTGTCTTGCAAAGCCTGATTTTCCTGGTACAAAGTCTGCTGTGAAAAACAGCCAATGACAGCAACAGCCCTGGCAGATTTAAGAGTGTGATGAAACTGATTTCATTCATAAGGAAGAAGGTAATGTTTAAAAAACGTGTCAGATATGTACAGATCGTGTAAGAGAAGCCTTTCTAATAATCAGAGTCATTGGATCAAAATCTCAAGTATAGAGAGGATTCCTGAGGTCATCGTGCTGTCATAAAATATTAACCACTTTTTGAATTTGGATATTTGCCCTTATAGAAAACTTTATTTTTAATAGACTGTCTGTAGGTCCCAAGAGTACGAAGACCCGAGGCCACACATCTCACTGTGACATAAGGGAAAAGGGAGGTCCAGATGAAGTGCCTGCAGCCAAAGGGCAAAAGCCCTAGACAACCAGAGGCGGTGGGCAGACTACTCTGCTTTAAGCCAAGAAGATCCACTCGTAAATTATTCAGTTTTTTCTTTGGTATACAAAATAAAACATTGACACAACAGTGGTACAACACTCAGGAGCTCAACTTAAGAGCACAAACAAGTCCAAGCATGACTTTTATTTCACCTTATCTTTTTAATATTGATTGACTTTTGTGATATATTGTTCCGTATACAGTTTTACTTGATGATTGGTCAGAGACAGTATTACCATTTATTTCATTTTACCATTAAATTTTCAAGACTTTCTGTATCTCTTTGTTCACATTCACCTGAAACTTCCTCCTCTGGACACACCCTGAAGTCTTTGGTTGACCTTGCTAAGACAACACAAGTTTATTCACACGGTCACAGCATATGTCTTACACACATTCTGTATGAAGTGCTTTATTTCATGTTTAAGTTCATACAGGAATACCTAAAAACCAGGGTCAGCCTTGAAAATAACTTTGGCACTCTCAGGTGGTCATATGAAGGAAGAACTATTGCCCTGAAGATAATCAGCTGTCCCATCACAGATAGAATGGGCTTCTTTAAAAAACACACACACACACAATATATTAAAACAAGCATTTCCACTGTAGACTATATATTAAAAATCCTTGAAGTCAACATAAAGTCACCCACTGTGTTGCAGACTGCTGTCCAAAGCCTGGAGTCTGCCTTTTTTAGCTTGTTTTGGAGCCACAGGTGGACTGCTATCTTATCAGGTAATACCACTAGGAGTACATACAAAGTAACTTAAGATCACAGTCAACATCTCACACTGGGTCAAAGGTCAGGGAATAAAAGTGTATTTTTAAACCAGATTAAAAACCAACAAGTGAATCCACAGTTTTGGAGCCACAACTTTGAAAGCTCTATCACTTCTGAGTTTGAGTTGCGTATTTGAAACAAGCAAAAGCATCTGGTCTGCTGACCTGAGACAACGAGGTGGGATATATTGATGCAGCAGCTCACACAGATAAAATGGGGCACAACCATTAAGAGACTTCAAGACAAATAAAAGGATTTTAAAATGGATACGTAAACAAACTGGAAGCCAGTGAAGGGAACTTAAAATTAAAATAGCATGCTCTTTTCACACATAAATTACTGATAATGAATTTCTCATATGGGGCCAGAGAGGAAAGGTCGATGCAGGGGGTGTTGCAGATACCACTGGGTCTAAACAACACAACGTCTGTCTTGTTCTCATTAAAATTCAAATGATTTGGGGTTATGTGATGTTGCTAAGACAGGGTGTGGACAGAGCATGCACTAGTGTGCTTAAGTGGAAAATAAACTTGTAAGTCGTCCACATAACAATGAAAGGAAATATTATGTTTCCAGAAAATAATGCCAAGTGACAGCATGTACAAAGAGGAAAAGAGAGGTCCAAGAACGCAGCCTTTAAGATACTTCTTGTTCCTTTATATTACTGGGGTTTTTTTTCCGTTTCAACGTGTCATCCATCACTTATTAACCAAGACTAAATTTGTCAGTGAGTAAATATGGCTATTCTGAGTAAGGTTGTCTCTATGAATAACATTATTTCCAGTAAAAACTAGTTTCCAAAAAGCACGTGTCAGCTATTTGAGCGATTGTGGGTTCTTTAATCTTTACAACTGGACAGACTTCAAAAGCGACAATATTGTAATGCTCCATTCATTTTTGTATCTTCTTCTGATCTTCTTCTAATAAAATTCTCCACCCTATATTTACATTTCTTTCACTTACAGTGCTGTTGATGCTTTCCTGAACTGCATGCAGTGTATGC
>VOQK01037223.1:0-11390 GCA_015052645.1 Benitochromis conjunctus
TTTTGCTGTCACTTGAACAGTGCTCCGTGGGCTGTTCAAGGCTTGGGAAATCTTTTTGTAGCCTAAGCCTGCTTTAAATTTCTCAATAACTTTATCCCTGACCTGTCTGGTGTGTTCTTTGGACTTCATGGTGTTGTTGCTCCCAATATTCTCTTAGACAACCTCTGAGGCCGTCACAGAGCAGCTGTATTTGTACTGACATTAGATTACACACAGGTGCACTCATTTAGTCATTAGCACTCATCAGGCAATGTCTATGTGCAACTGACTGCACTCAGACCAAAGGGGGCTGAATAATTACGCACACCCCACTTTTCAGTTATTTATTTGTAAAAAATGTTTGGAATCATGTATGATTTTCGTTCCACTTCTCACGTGTACACCACTTTGTATTGGTCTTTCACGTGGAATTCCAATAACATTGATTCATGTTTGTGGCTGTAATGTGACAAAATGTGGAAAGGTTCAAGGGGGCCGAATACTTTTGCAAGCCACTGTATATAGCGCCAAATCACAACGACAGGGGCTTTCTACTGTAAGGTAGAGAGACTATAGTAATACAGAGAAAAACCCAATGATCAAAGGACCCCCTTTTAACAAGCACTTGGCAACAGTGGGAAGGAAAAGCTCACTTTTAACAGGAAGAAACCACCGGCAGAATCAGGCTCAGAGCGGAACAACCATCTGCCGCAAGACAGTGATTAGGTCCACTATGAAAGCCTTTAACACATCTGTATGTCACCCATACACATATATAAATCAGTATAGCAGTTTGCACATTTGCCTAATGCATGAAAAACCAATGGTTTGAGAACAGGAGGAGACACAAATCCCTTTGAGGTTGTGTCAGGAAGGGCATCCAGTATAAAAATAAGTAATCAAATATAGGGGGTTACCTGCTGTGGCAACAACTTTTGAGCAAGGAAGAAGCTCAAAGTAGCTTTATTGTACCTGGAGACATGAATTAAGCACTACTGCAGTTAAGAAGCCTCTGACTTGGATGACCGGCTGTTTAGGTCACTGAGTTGTGTTGTTTTAAAGGCTGCCTCACACTCGACCAGCTGCTGAGGAGTGGAATGCAACAAAAGTGGGTGAAGGATACAGTGTGTTTGTGTGGGGGCTGAGAAGACCAAAGTGTGTGTAAGAGTGCAAAAATAGGAGGGAGTGAAAGTTAAAAAGTCATACCATCACCCAGCACAGGCATAAACTTGCTTCCCCGTCTACATTCCTGTCCGTCTCTCTCCTCTGGCATATCACTGTTTTTTTTAGTTACTTCATACATCATCTAGATCATTGAGACACATTCATCATCAAGCAGGGATAACACGTAACACAAGACATAACACGCTTCTGCTCCCAATTATGTGGCACGGCATTTAGAAGCAAAGGAAAAAGACCACTAACTGCCTGATGTGTTGCAAGAGCATCAACAACGCAGCCTTACAGAGAAAGAGAAGCCGTCTTTTTCAATGAACACAGGCGGCCTTTGCGGTGACAGTCTTGTTCTGTTCTATTTACTCCCTGGGAAGCGCGAGTCACGTGACAGGAAGTGGAGGAAGTAACCAGTTGGGTAGGGGGAAGAGACAAAAACAATAACACTACAGCTCTCAAGCATTTGTTATGGCTTCTTTCAGATTTATGAAAGACATCTTTGGAGTAGAAGTGGCTCCATATGTCTCACTAGAAGATGTTTCTGGGAATTTAGAAGTGGGAGAACCACTTCAGGTGGTTACTCTTTCACCAGCACAGCAGTCCTTAAAGGCAACAATGAAATGGAAAAATCAGAGGTTTTTGGTTATGATGTAGGTCTCCCGCTGAAGCATAATTAAGGCATCAGGTGGGAACCTCTATGGAATAGGCCCAATCCCAAACAGGGAAGATGCAATCTAACATTAAAGCCCGGCAATCAGAATCTTCCTTCCCATGTTTAACAGCTGGAACACTTATCAAAGCACTTTGTTTAAATGTGCACCCAGCACTTTTCTCTCTCTTTCAACAGACACAACAAGTGATGATTGGCGCGTACCTGAGAAAAACTAGACAAGGTAAAAACTGCATTGACGTACTTTCTTGTGTTTTACTGAGACCTGAGATCGAATTTAAATCAAAGGCATTAAAAAATAAAAAGACGTCTGACAGGCACATTTCAACTTTGGCTAAACTTTCTCCATATCTACCTTGTGCCATCCTCCGCAGAAGCTGCTTGCGGGCAATGATGCGCGAGAGGCGCAGGGCAGAGCGCCGTCGAGGGGTGTCACCCAGCCTCAGGTAGTAGTCCTGCCCATCGGGCGTCATGGCCTCCAGGCAGGTACTCTCACTGCTGCTCTCACAGTCACTCTCACTGTCATTACTGGCGCCCTTGGAACTGTGATCCCCGCAGTCTGTACTGTCACTGATTTCCATGTTCCTACTTTTTATGACATCAGCACAGTCTGCACTGTCCTCTGTGTAGATGCTGTCAGCGCTCTCATCCCTCGTATTGTCCACACTGTCAGCAGTGGTCAAACTCCTTGTGTCCTCATTCTCATGGTTGGCAGTTTCTATTACGTTTGCTGCCTCTTCATTCCTTGTAGAATCTGCTCTGTCTGCATCTTCACAGTGCACTAAGGCAGCTTCCGCGTCATCCATAGGGGTCATAGTGATGTCTACAGTATCCATAACATAACGTTTAATCTACACTCCAAGTCTCAGGGTGGTGGATTGTTGAGTGAGCACTCCTTGTAAATTCCTGCCTTTAACATGTCCTTACTGGAAGCCGAATCAGCTCCTCTCCCTCCTGCCTCCTCCTTCCGAATCACCAGTCTAACAAACACGCAGGTTTCATCACACCACCTGACTCAGATGGCCAACACAGGCTGACTGCTCAGCTGAGTTTGAGATGGAAGGAAGACCGACTTTCACAAGGTCCTTCCTTTGGTCACATGACCAGCAGCCAATGGCCTGAGCGCTTAGGGAATGCTGCACTGCTTCCTGAGGATCTGCCAAAGAATCAATTTTGGTACATGCCCCAAGCATTAATGGGCATATCTGTGATGGGACATGTAATCAGGGCAGGGAAGGGGATAGGCCTGGAAAAATATACAATGCCAGCAGCCATATCCCAGTGCAAAATGGGAAGGAACAAACAGAACAATAGAGCGTGTGGATTTGTGAGACGGTGCAGAGGAATGTAAGTAGGAGTTAGATGTTTGCTGCATATGCTGAGTAGGACTGCAATGCCATTGAAAAATAAACCCACACCATCACATTTAGACCACATGACAGATATACATCACCCACTTTCCCTGCTAGTCCTCCATTCACATAACAAAACATCTAAATAAATCTACCATGTAGCAGATATAGTAAGCTTAAGTCTTTAATATGTGACTGAAAGTTGCCACAGAGTGATGAAGCTAGGGGGCAAATGTGTGGAAAGAAGTGGGTGGAAGAAGAGAAGCCATAGTTTACCACGGATTTGCAGAATAATGGTTTACCAGGACCGGAGGACACAAGCAGTCACCTGAATATATTTTAGGGAGGTAATAGGCAGGTGGGGTAAGAGATGGGCGTGAAAAATAGGTCATAGCAAAGACACTTAAAGGTCAGAAGTTACAGGACAGGCCACATACTGTGAGAAAGCTGGAAGTTATAAGTCCAAAATCCCAGAAATACCTTCAACCAAATTACTCCCAGTCAAACAAAAGTCAGTGAAACTGTGAAACATGAAATCTGTGATTGGGTTTGATTACACCGCCCTCTTGAGGAAATCAAAATCATAATCTGCACAATTTCTCTGCAAAAGTGGAAGTTTGGACCATCTCTGTTTCCACTTGAGATAAACCGACAAAAGAAAATAAATCTGAAACACTAAACAGGGCACTGAGTAAACTTCCCATGTGATCTTTGGCACAGACGGCTGGCATAATAATGTAATGGAGAGCTGAGTAATGGAGACGTGTGCAACCAAAGCGGCACAGGGCTGGGCTGTAGTAAGCAGTGAGTAATATAATATTTATCGCTTTCAGTTACAGCAGGCCATGACCAGACAGAAGCCACATCGACTAGAGATGAGCCTGAAAATCAGCTGCAACTAAAGTTTAATTAAATACGCAGCTGGGGGACACAAGACATTAACGGACAGTACGAGGAAATGTGAACAACATGCTTGTTGTGAAACCTGAAATTATTGTTGAGATTATGTCAGCATGACAGCTGATTTATGCATTATTCCAAACCTGTTCTTCTCATTTATAATATAAAACATCATAAATATAAGAGATCTTACTATGTCTAACCTCTGAAAATGTTGTCTTGGTCTGTTAGTTTCATTGATTTTTATGACATTACTTCCATTTCTTTGTTAGGTTATCTGATGTGTCATTATCCCATTGACAATCACGCTTGGACAAATCCTGGAGAATGTATTTATGTTTTAAAGCAAATTAGATATTGATCAAAAATCAGTAGCAGCACTTTTTACAGTTAACATTATGAAGCCTTTAAGTGCAAAATATCTTTGTGACAAAATAAATGCTATCACCAGATGCTAATAAATCAGTTATTTGTGTAGGAGCATTAAGAAAGAAAAAGAGTTCATATTAGGAAAGAAGGCTGCGGGTCTTATTTTTGACCTTTGATAAGGTTTTAAAGTCATTTTTAAGGACAATACTAAAGTAAACACTCTGACCTTCACAGTCCCAAATATCCAAGGCTCTACATGACTGCGAAGAACCTGGAACGGGGGATGACAGTAAACTAAACATAATATCTATCTATCTATCTATCTATCTATCTATATTCTTTGTAAAAAGACACCCAGATGCATCTAACTTATTCTTAAGATGTGCTGTTTCTAAATATTAGATCTTTGAGATGATCTAAAAAGCATTCGGGACCATTACAGAGAAATGGACTTTAAACAGCAGGAAGCCCTGAGCCATCCAGCGGCAGATAAAATGCAGCTGGGCTTTACTTAAAGCTGGCGGAGTATTTTCAGTGCAGAAGTCAGAGGTCATCCTGAGTACGAGGCAAACTGAGCGCCACGACCAGTTTACAGAGCAGTGAAAATAAATCCTAGTAGGAAAGAGATGATTCAAGATCATTTCACACAGGGCTGTGCAGAAGTCTTGAGCTACCCCTCATTTTATTGTATTTTCCTAGGAAAATGGCAAATGGACATACCGTATATAAGGTCTTTTTTTTTTTTTAATGTAGAAATATAAACACAGTAGCGTGAACGCCTAACATCTTATATACTCACAGCAGTGAGCGTCATCATTTAGTTCACTTAATTATTGCCAACTTGCCAAATTTGACGCAGATTTAAGCAACAGTTTTCTCCAAAAATACTTTATAGTGAAATACTGTACTGCGCAAGTGTCTCATGCCACCCCTTATTTCTTTCAGTTTTCCTGGGAAAATAGGAAATAAGCACAGTGATTTATGTGCAAACATAAATGTAAATACAGTATATAAGACAAAAACAGAGTCTGTACAGTTCTGATGAGCTATTTGGCATGACCACCTTTGTTCTTCAACATAGCTTGTCTAACAGAGTTCAGACTTTCTTGTAATATCTTTAAGTAGACTTTTAAAAAAAAGATGATCGCACACTGCTTCAATTGGGATCATTGTCATGATAAAAGTGGAGCTGTTGCTGATCAGATACATTTTAGATGGTATTGCATGGTGAATTAAACTCTGATGGTACTTTTCTGTGTTCGTAATTCCATCCATTTTGGCCATATCTCCAAAACGCAGCTCCATAACCACAACAGAGCCTAAACCGCTTTACATATCACTGTAGATACTCACTGTTGTACCTCCTGAAATTTGCATTCCATAAGACCTGCTGCCACCGATTTTCAGTCCAGTTCTTGTGTAATTTGGCATACCTCACCCTTTATTCTGTTTCCCTCCTTTAAAAATGGCTTCTTGACCACCACCCCTTCACTGAGACCATTTCTGATGAGGCTTTGTTGAACAGTAGATGGATCAATTGACAGGTCAGACCCATCTCTAAGGTCATGTGTCAGGATTTTTTCCCCCATACTCCTTAAGGACTTGACTTTCAGATACTGTTCGTCTGCTGTAAACTTTGGGATTACAGCAGACGAACCAAAAAGATCTTCCCAAAGATGTTTGGGATCATTTGGAATCATGTTGGTTGAAACTATAACTACTATCACTCTATGCTATCTTTGGTATTTTTCATAGATTATTCACAGATTAACTAAAGAAATGGGAAACAAATTATGAAAAAATGCAGGATGGGTCAAGACTTTTGCACAGTACTGTGTGTTTGTGTAAATTCTGTCTTCTGCATCAGTGTTTTCTAACAAACTGACACGCACATGAATACATAAAGTCCCACACCAAAGAAACTCAGGCTCGCAAAAGCTGCATTCAAAGGGAGACACACACTTACTACTAACTCAAAAATCTGTGGAATTACAACTAAATCCAGGTGTTATGCTGTGCTCTCGGTTCTCTCTCTCTCTCTCTCTCACACACACACACACACACACACAAAGACACACACATGCTCGTTTTTTTTGCATCTGCATCTTGATATGCATAATCTTTGAATTGCATCTGGTAATCAGTGTAGGGTTTTTTGTGGGTTTTTTTTAAGATGCTCACATTATTTGCCATGACTACATGACAGTGAATTTAATCTTGTGCTGTTTATCATCATCAAAATAAAATCAACCTCGTCTGGAAAATCACTTACAGGTTTTTTTTCTCTGTTGTGAAACAACCACAAAAACCCCCCAAACAAACATACAAAACAGGTTTAAATTCATAACATTTGACTAGCGTGGATTCTCCAGATATTCCACTGTCCTGACTAATTCATAGGGTGGAAAATGCACTGCTGAATACCAGCATAACTGTAAGGCCAGATGTGCACATTTTTAAGGATTCCCCATCCCCGTATCGGATCCAGACAGATGTGAACTGTGTGCCTTTGAGCTGATGGGTTCAGCAGTAGGATGAAGGAGGGGTGCTGGATGAGGGGGCTGTGGGTTTGGGGCTCTGAAAGGAGGATGGAAGGACTAGAAATAAGGAAAAAGAGGATTACATGGCCAGCAGGTGTTCTCTGATGCTTCCTTTGGCAGATACTCTCTTACTAATTGTGCACAAAGATTCACTAAAGCAGCAAACACTGTAGTAGCTGTCCTTCATACAATGCTGAAAACAATCTTTAGCAGTGCTCCAGCAGCATTTTGCTGGCCGAGCATGCAATCTATCACTGCTAAGCACTGTAATACACCATGAATAGGCAACACTGGCTTTGACCGGCATCCTGGTCTGTGGTGGTTTGTGTTGTCGTGAATGTGGGAATGTTCATCGTTTAATTTGCTTAAGAGGCGCGCATCTCGGTAATTACATTAAACCGAGGGGACAGCTGCAGCTCTCTGACGCACAGTTTGGAGAGAGAGGGGGAGTGAGAGATGGTAAACTCTGCGCATCCAGGCCACTGTAAATACAGAGCAAACCCAGCGACCCTTAAAAAAAAACCAACAAAAAAACCCCTGCTGCATTGTGAGAATATTTCACTCTTTCTCCGGACGAGATAATCCGAAATAATAAATAGCGAGAATAAAATAAGTGAAAGTAAACCAGAGTCTTTATTAGAGCAACAAATACTGAATGATTGGCATCTGGACACCCCCCTCCCTTCTTTGGACTCCTGTCCACAGCACATGCCTGGGTGCTGTTTTGAGGACTAAATTTGACAATGACCTTCCCAAAATACCAGGGTGCGCGCTGCTGGGTGACGCTACAGGCACACGTCTATATATGCAGCGCATAGGCTGAAGATAAACTTTTGCCTTCTAATAATTTTATAACGTCTCAGATTCAGCGTGTGTAGGAATAAATACGATGATGCGTAAAATCATAATATCATACCACAACGAGTGGGGAAAAATAAGGCAAATGTTCAACCACTTTGAAAGAAATCAGAAAAAAAAAAATCTGAATTTTCAGACCAGAATTAAAAAAAAAAAAAGTGGTGGTTTAATGTAGCCTAACACGTCATTATTCTTACTGTGGTTACAGTGAGGCTGTTTCATCTGTGCTGCATCACGCATATTTGTATTTGGCTCTCTGACCTGCTAACCGTCTCTCCCGGACATTTCTCCACAGCAGATCCCAAGCCTTGGACGTTGAGTCCCGCAGCTGCTCGCTGATCGACCGCCGCAGCTGTAGCTTGGCAGACTTTCGCTGGGTTGTCATTGCGGTGCAGCCGGACGCATATTCCCCCGACTATTAAAAAAAACGAAGCCCCTGCTCTTGTCAACCGCACGCCTATTCCTCCGCTCCTTATTCCGCTACGAACAGCCCGGGATGAGGCAGTGCGCCCCGGCTTCTGCGTCTGGCTGCCGCAATAGTCGTCACTGCTACACCTGGTATACAGCTCCTCTAGCGCTGCGTCACCTTCCTGCACCAGCGGAGGCGGATGAGGTCCTACCGACAGGATCCTGACCCCCCCTTAAAAATTATGTACTGATTTAACAAATTCTGCATTGCTGCCCTACTCGTCCACGTCTGTAGGGCGAAGATGCAGAAATGTTACAACATAACTTCTGCATGTGAGGCGAGACCCCTCTGACAAGGCGAGCCAGATGTGAGAGGCGGCCCCCCCTCCGCCACAAGGGTAGGACTCGCTCTCTCTCAAACACACACACAAGAACCAAACCTAGGCTACATGTTCTCCACGCCACAAACCCACCCACTCACCCAAACAAGGATCTCTTTCAATCCCAGTAGGCTACTGGTAACACAGCCAGGGCAGACGAGGCTAAAATAAAAACATGCAGGCATGCTGAGATGACTCTTAAGAGTTTAAAAAGGATTTAACTAGTGTAAAAGTGCAGGATGTGATTTGCAACTGTGTCTCGACCAATCCTGTCTATGTTTTGGGAATGTTTAATTGCTTAAATAATTATTGAAATTGCTTGGGAATGATCAATTCAGCAGGAATCTCAAACTCAGTGTAAAGACTTCTGCAAACAGCAGCAAGCAGAAACCACAGATTATCTCCAGGGAAAAAGTAGCTTTTCCTTCCTGTTAACCATTAACTTGTGAGTGGAAGTTAAAAGGGGCAGAGAATATGCATAATTAAAGTCTGTTTGTGTTTATAATTATGGTATTGTAAAAACAGAAAAAAAAAAAGGTCTTTCTGTTGCTGGCTACTGTGTGATATTTTGGGACTGAATCTGCTCTACGTCACGGGTTAGAGAAAAACTGCAATCTAAGTTTGGTTCCTGGAATGACTCTCCTTAGCATTTCTGCTCATTCAGTCAAAGGTCTGACCTGAGAGAGCAGCTGAGAGGGCTTTGGAACTCAGGAACTTTTTTGTCCTCCATTTCTGTTTCTTTTAAATTCTGTCAGAAATTATGACAAAATTATGATAAAACTCAAGGTGATGTTTCCGAGAAGTTTCCAATTACCAGTGTCAGGAGATAAGAAGCAAATTCGCAAATTTAAAATGCTGAATCATGATGTGGCTGCTTTAAAAACGTCTGTCTGTGAACGCCATACAAGCTGCCAGTTTTGTACAGGACAAAGAAAAACTGTGCAATAAAGCACTCACAGATGTGTTTTTGTTCTTCAGTGGGTTTCTAACTTTAGTGCACTAACTGGTGATTGAGTAACTGACTTTTTCTTGACTAACCGAGATAAAGTCGCGTGCTGCTGCTGCCAGCAGCCTAAAGTGAAAGTGCTCGAGCATGTGGGCTGCCTCTCTTTCAGAGCCACATTCACCCCTCTGACAGGTTAAGAGGTGGGAATTTCGGAGTTATTCCCATGTTATTCCAGGAATGCCAGACTGAGCGATCAGGCCGACCAGGATGCTCCTCGGTTGCCGTCTGCCTGACACCATCGGATGTCCTGTTTGTGGTGTTAAATTGCAGGTCAGCAGGGATCCAATGAGTAGAGACCTGATTCAACAGTTCAGCTTGTCGAAACACGCCTGACACCCTGAGCGGTCAGCAGAATCCTGAGGTTATCTGACCGCCAAACGCTGCTTTACTGGCATGGCTCACCATCTTAGTCAAAACACTGAGCAAATATTTGGGACATAATTCCACCCAGAATGTGACTTGTTCAGCTGAAATCACTCCACATCAAAGACAGTGAAGGTGAAGGATATGGAGCCTGGAATCTGGTCTAAAATTCCCTACTTTGTCCTGCATGTTGACAGTTTAGCTACAGTGTGGCCCACTCATTCGTATTCTTTCACTTCTAAAACTGGAGTATGAACCTGTAGCCGAACAGCTGGAAGGATAAAGGAGGGAAAAACGTGTGCATGAGAGACAAAAAAAGAAGAGGGGCAGGACCACTTAGAGATGAGAGAAGGCAGAGATAACATTCAATCATTTTCTTTGCAATTACTGTTTTCATTACTTCTAATCAAACAAGCAAGCAATAATTTTTGCAAAAAGAGGATAAGACAAATGCCCATCTGTCTTTTACATTTAAACATACTCGAAACAGAAAAAGAAAAATGAAAGAGGAGAATGGTGGAGGATGCCAAGCAGCCCCCTAGAAAAGATGTAGGTGTGTGTACTAATGATGCTGGGAATGCTGGGAGGCAATGTGGCGGCGGTGCCACTGTGTGTCATCCAACGAAGTGTGAGTGAAAGAAAATATATAATGATAATCATGAGAGCATGCAAGAGGAATAAGGCTGTGCTGAAATGAAGCATGTATGTGCTTTTAAAACAAGTAACACATGTCGTGAAGGGAGCTATGAAAAGTACAAACAAGGTTCTTATTTCCAGCTGCAGGCATCTGGAGTAAAGCAAAGCCAGATTCCGCAGCACTATTTGGTTCACAAAAACATAAACATAACTCTTTCCGTTCACACAAAACAAAAAAGTCTAGTCTATAGGTTGCAACAAAACACAGCTGACAAATTAAAGAGACACAAAGGTACACAAAAAGCACGACCATTTAGCAAAGAACCACCTTGAAATGCCATCTTTAGACATTTTGTTGCTATTGAAGGCAGTCACAGTGTCCTTAAAAATTATGAATAAACTGGACAATTGGAGGACAAAAGAAGGCGTGGCGGGCTAAAAACATCTCCAGCAGATGAACAGTGTCTGAAAATGACCTTAAGAAACAGGAAATAATCCAGCAAAGAGCTGCCACGGGACCTGAGAGATGTATCTAGATGTTCTGCTGATCCTACTGTTCACTGAAGTCATTCATAAGGAAGGGAAACAGGGTGTAAAAGGTGAGGTATGCAAAATTACAGAAGAACTGGACTAAAAATCAGTGGCAACAGGTCTTCATGATGTGATGAGTCCAAATTTGAATCTTTTATCTAAAATAGTTGACATTATATATGCATAATATTATCACGATCAGGAGGGAGGTACAACAGCGATTGT
>VOQK01037225.1:0-10357 GCA_015052645.1 Benitochromis conjunctus
ATTAAAAATGTGTTTTATGTGAAACAAATTTTAAAAGGGCTCAAACTTTGCAGGGTACTGTATTTTTTTTCCAGCTCTGGAGGAGCTTTATAGATAAGGTTTATTTTCTGAACAAGAGGAGCAGAGTTCAAAATATGTAGGTGTTTAGCAAGCAAGAATGGTTAAAAAAAAAAAAAAAATCTTTATCCAGTTGCATTAAAAATAGCAGGATCGAGTATATACATAAGACCGCGAGTGCACCTGCTGAATTCACAGAGAAAGAAAAGTGTATAAAAATGAGAAACAGATGAGCTTTATAGGGGTGATGTCCACGCTTTGCAACAAACAAATCTTACTAGAATAACCCATAACAATATATGTTGCCAATCTTCTGATAACACATGCATTTTTTTTTCAACTGGGTCAAAAATTATTGCCATGAGGATTACGCTGAGCAATCTTTCACGTCAACACGGGTGTCTGTGTACCTTTGGATCACACAGCGTGTACTGACTCATCTGAGTGCGCCTGTGCAGAGAAACAAACGGCATGAGAAGCCAACTGGATGATCTGGACTTTCTGCATGATCACATGCAGTACTGCCGTCTTACTGACAGTCAGAAATCCTCCTGCTAGATTTAATGTGGATGCATATCACATAATTGTGCCACCTGCTCGTTACTTTATTCCTGCTCAGTTTTTCACAAACAGCTGCTGAGGCTTCCAGCAGCTACATCCTGATAACATGTGCAAACTCGGAGCAACCTCCAAAGCTGCAGAAGCTCAGTTGACATTTTACATGCGTTCTTGAGAAACTCTGCAAAAAACCATCCTACAGCCGCCGTAAACAATAATTATCTCAGCTGCTAGCTAGCGCTGTCAAACTGGGAGTGAGCGCCTGTGGAAACGAAGCTAGCTCTCACCTGACAGGTTGCTTTTCTTTCCCCTGGTAGCGCCATTTTTATCATTGAACCCCAGCGTCTCCGTGACTCCGTCTTTCTCCTTGTTCTTCTCCGCTGTGGCAGCCTTCTTCTCCCTCTCCCTGTCCTCCTTCTCCTTCTCCTCACCCAGACCTGTCGACAGCGCCTCCGCCATCTTCGCCAAACGAAAGTTTCAGGCCGCCGCTGCCTGGGAGACTGACGGTCAGACGTCATCACGCACAGCAGGTTAACCAACTCACCGGCAGATGTCGCCAAAGCGCTGAGATTATTTGCCGCACGTTATTTATTTTTCCTCAGTTTATAATCCCATTAAGCTAAAGACATTAAAAAGACTGTATAAAATGACAAAAATATCACTTTGTGTTCCATTATAACCTATTGAATTTAAAAAGACTGTAAATGAACAAAATAAAGCATAAGAACAAAACAGTTTGTGCACAAAGGAGAATTTATTCACATTTTTTAACCCCCTCTGGATTAGACACCAGAAAGGTGCTAGGTAGAATTACGTCATTTATTACAAAGCTGATTGAGTTTTTATTACAGTATATATAATTGATTCACTATCATCATAACCCTTTTCCAATTGCACCTATAGGCAATTAGCTGTGTGAAAGTAACAGAAACACACACACAAATGTGTTCAGTATTTAAGGAATTCACTGATTTACGTGGTTCTACTCTTCTTATATATCGTTGCAGCCTCATCTCAAGAGACACAACTTTTACCTTGAAGGCGGACTCCGCCGGACTATTACACTACTAGCAACAAGGTCACACAAGGCAGGATGAATTCATGCTTTAATGTAATTTATGCCCAATTCAGACCCCACAGCAGAAATCAAAACCCATCAAACCAGGCAACCTTTTCTAATCTTCTGTTGTGCAGTTTTGACTAGCCCATGTGACTCGTAGCCTCGGTTTCCTGTTTTCTGACAGAAATCCCCCCCAGTTTGTGTTCAGAGAAGCTCTTCTGCACACCTTGGATGTAACAAGTAGATCAGCAGTCTTTCATTTTGATTGGCACATAAAATATTGAAAGCTTGCACTTAATGATGAAATCTTACTTCATGGTTTTTGTTTTACCTGTCTGGACTGTCTGAAATCCTATTTTCATACATTCATGGCTTCTCCTAATAACACGCAGTGACACACACAGGTGTGTAGGATGTGTCAGCAATGTTTGCAGGCTCTTTTCTGTTTAACAGGGTGTTGAATGCTTTGTATTAGGTGCTTACTTCTCCTGTATGACCATGAAGAACCACCTGCCTGGCCAAGATTTAGGTGTTGTTGGTGCAGTAAGCCTTGCATTAGTCTTAATATCTGTGATATAAAAGTTTATTATTCCCTAGAGACCAAAGGTTTGTCTTTTGTAGATCCATGACAGACACTCAGTCCCCGCTCTTGAACACATCTCATCTTGAAGAAATTTCTTCAAATTTGCCAAAAACATTCACTTGGACCACAAACTGTTTAGTATTTGGAGGTCAAAGGTCAAAGTCATCAAGACCTTATGTCTGCTTAATTTCAGCAATGCCTTGAAGGTAAGAAAGTGAAGATCTAAAGACAAAGATGGGGGGCAACAAACCCTCGTGGTACCTAATAGTCCACGCTGACCTTCAGGCTCTGGGACATAATGAACCACATCGGTCATAATTAGGCACGGTTACATGATTTTTAAAGCTCTAAACAGACTTATAGGTCACCGGTTAGATTTCTGCATGCAAAAGCCGAGCAGCAAAGGTTAATTCATGCCACGAATAACGGGGAGAGTGAAAAGAGGGAGCGAGAGAGAGAGCAGAAACCAAGCGCGCAGCACGGATAGAGTTTCTCCTGGCGAGGGATCACTTTGACCTCCATGGATTCAGTTTCCCCTCCTTGTGACTCACACGTCAATGCAGCACGTTGATGCTACACAACGGTGGGAGAAACTTATGATTTTCTTTTTCTTTCTTTCTTTCTTTCTTTCTTTCTTTCTTTCTTTCTTTCTTTCTTTTTTAATTGTGGCATAAACTTATGGTGATCGCCGAGCGCGCACTGCGGTCCCTGCCTCGGGGTACCATGGGCTCGTAAGATGCCTTCTCTGTGGAAGCGGATAACATTCTCGGTGGCCTCGGCGCTCTGTATCGGCTCGGTGGTCCTCTTGGTGGTGGCTTTGTCCACGGAGCGGTGGGTTACCGGGCGGATCCTGTGTAAAACCGGGGTGGAGATAGTGAATGCGTCAAATCCCGAGCTGGACCAGTTCATCGGGAGCATTTATTACGGATTGTTCCAGGGAGGAAAGACCAAGAGGTGCGGGCTCGGGGAAAGGCGCTCCAAAATTTACAGTAAGATGATTTCAGACTTTTAAAACTACACAGATGCTGTGTTATTAGTGTAGAACAATACGTGAGCAATATGTTGTTTATTTTTAGCATTCACAACGAGAAAAAAGAAAGTGTGTAAGTGTGTGTGTGTGGGGGGGGGCGTCACCCTCAACCCAAACGTTGTTCTTTTAGTTGTGACATGAGTATAAAACATTTAATAAGATATGATCATAGGCCTTAGAGAGGCAGAAAGAAGCTGGTGCTGTGAACGCAAACCACTTTCGCACTCACAAAAATCAGCGCATGACCTTATTTTCATGGATATACCAACATTTTAGGGTTTAAGTAGCTGAAAAACCACAAATTTACATAATAATGTAGAGGGTTACAGCTCCACTTTTTATACAGTCCAACAGAGGTGACAGGATACAGTATTTGATTCTTTCTGCTCTCTCCAGTTTTCCCAAAGCTTGTTCGGAGACTGAATGGGGGCCTCCACATGATGGTGATCCTGTTCCTGCTGGTGGCTGTGGGTTTCGCGCTGGTCAGTCTGTCTTTCTGCATTTACAACGCACGCAAGGTTCCATACCAGAGCATCAAAGGGCACAAGGGACTCTATCTGTGGAACTTCATCGCAGGTATGTCTCAGATGATGCATCATTTTGTTTCTTGTCCTTTCCCTGACTTGCCTCCTCCTCTGTCTGCAGCTCTGTTTGGTGCCCTGGGTGTTCTGTGCTTCCTGGCAGCTGTTAGACACCACAGTCTGACTGAGCGAGTGGCAAACTTTCGGGAGAACCTCTTCGTTCTCATCGTCCTGGATGACGGTCTGGACTGGTCTTTCTGGCTCGGCGTAGGCAGCATTGCAACTCACTTTGCTGTCTGCGGAGTGGTCGCGATGAGTCGGATCAAGCTGCCCAAACCGGAGATCAAGAAACCAGAAGAACCAACTATCTCTGCTGTGGACCTGCTGTACTGAAGAGTATTGTTTTTTTAGCATTTTCATCACTAATGATGGACAAGAGCCAACCAGGGAAAACAGCACAGTGCCAGGGCCCTGTTCCTTTGGAGCTGTAACTGATATTTAGGTTAATTACAGCCAAAACTACAGAGTCATAAATTAACAAGTTGGGACTAAAGTGGCGCCTTAACTCGGTGCCACACTTTCTATGTGAGATTTCAAATCATCAGTCACATACAAAGCCCTGGCAAATTCATCCTTACCTTGGTGATCATGCAGCTGTTTGAAATGACTAATGTATTAGTATAAATCTGGCTTTGATGCATATGGATTTATAGCACGTTGTTATTTTTGATTTTTCAGAGTAAAAGTCAAGCTTAAAAGTAAACATGCCAAATCTCATACTTTGAATGAAGAGTGCTGTATGCCTCACAGATCCTAAAGGCAGTACAAAAATAGATTTTTTTTTCTTTGAAATAGCAATGTAAATAAAGTGTTAATGTGCAATATTACATTTGTACATCATGAATTTTATTCAGACACTTCAAAGCTCCGCGATACATGTCTGCAAAAGAGCATAGAGGGTTACTTTAGTTTAGTCGATCATTCACACTAGAAGAAGATTCACGTCTCCCTGGCCGGTCAGTTCATGCGGGAGACGGACCATCGAGATAGAAGAGATGGACTGAATGAATGAAAAGGCTGCAGACCGTTCATCCTCAACTACACCTTTTACCCCACTCATCATCTACACACTGTTTGCAAATACATGATTATTTTTCAATGTGTTGACAACAACAGAGTAATATCTCAAGTACTTGGTCTCTGTCAGGTCCTTTTGGGATGCTTTTTTAAAATGTATTTATTGATATATTTTATTTACTTATTTATTTAAGTTTTAATTGCTGCGCTTTAGAGATTCTGAGCCAATGATGCAATAAATAATTGTATGATGTGTTTAAATAAAGGGCAGTGCTTTTAAATAAAGTCTTCCTATACAGCTTTCTATGAAGACAAAAGAAGTTGTATGTTGGAAAAAAAGTGAAAAAATTATTTTGAAAAAGAGTTCATGTTACATCAGCACGTCAAATTATTTCAGTCTTCAAGATGCTTTCTAACATTCATAGAAACGTGTGTTCAGGCTTCTGTGTATAAGATATCATTAAATATCAAGTGCTTCGTTTTTTGTGACTAATTTATGACTTCCCTCTACACCAAAGCTTTGTTTTTCTTCTTTAAGAGACTGTCTACAGCAGGGGTGGACAATCTTCCCAAAGGAGGCCACATGAGAGACTGAGACCGTTTCTTATGCGGCTCGAAATTAATTTGATCTTTTTATAATTTATTGGACTGTCCCTCAAGAACAGTCCCAGTTTCTCATGTGACCCCCTCGAGAAGATTAATTACCCACCCCTGGTCCACAACATATAATGTCCCATATGGTTTAATGATGTTAGAGAGCCCCCTAAAAATAATTTAATTTATACAGTTAACTTTTATAATTCCTGGAGACCTGCTGTACCTACTACTGTAAATAATATTGATCAGAAGAAGACTGATAATGCTTTTTAATGTCGAGCTTGAAATAATATTTATTAGTAGAGTCATGTTATAGTCAAAAATAAAAAAAACTGAAGATAAGTTTGTGTACTTTCTTTTTTCAGTTTACGCCAAAACAGTTTTACTTAAAGTCAAACAAAGGCAGTCACATACATTTATATTACAGTCATTTTAACATACAAATAAGGAACAAATAAGGAAAACAAATATCAAGTAAAGAGTGTTCATTAAAAGTATGAAATTGCTACATATTTTTTCCGCTTTAGGTCTTCTAAAAATGCTTTGCTCGCCAAATAATACCACCAGTATCCGTAAAACTGACTCTTAATCAATCATCCATCTGACGCTAGGTGGCGTAAAGGCCCCTCTCCGTCGTCTCACTGTGACGTACAAATAAACGCGACCGTTCGGCTTCCTCTCGCACATGCTCAGTGTACGACCTTTAAAAGTGATTTATTTGGGCTCTCGGTGTTTGTGCAGCGGGTGACAATGTTCGTGGTGAGGAGAGCTGCGCGGACGGCGGTGCGGACAAACCTCTGCAGGTCGTTTTGTGTGTCACACACTCACCTGAGCGACAGAAAGGTGAGTTTAGCATCTGCTGACAGTTACATCGTCATCATCATCATCATCATCATCACCCGGGACTCATTTACGTGTGGGTTCAGATGCGCTGCAGGTTCATGCGTGAGTATGTAGCCGTCTGCATCTTTTGTCATATTAAACTGTGTGTCTGTGTCTGCAGGGTCTTGTGCTGGGAGTGTTTGAGAAGGAAGATGAGGGCAAACTTCATCTGACAGAGGCGGCTGCAGGGTTTGATAAGTCTCTCTCCGGAAAGCTCTCTGAGCTGCTCAAACTGTGAGTCTCTGTTACCTGCAGACTGAGAGTGAACAGCATCCTTTGTGTGCGATTAGCCTCATAAAATGTTGTATTTCCCAGCTCTGGGCCTGCACTGAAGAACGGCAAAAGCAGAGTATTTTATGGACTTCACAAGGTAATAAGGTGTGACTTTGTTTTTTAAACCCCGTCTCCTCAGGCTGACACCTCCTGATGGATGATGTTTGTGTGTCTCCTGCAGGACTTCCCATGTGTAGCAGTAGTCGGTTTGGGTAAGAACAACGCAGGTGTTTGTGGCACGGAAAACTGGGACACCAGCAAGGAGAACATCAGGCAGGCTGTGTCAGGTATGGCGTTGGTGTCTATAACAGCAGGAATTAAAGTGTTGTGCAATATCGCTTAAATGTGAAGTGGACTGGTTCTTATACAGCGCTTTTCTACTCTATTTGAGCACTCAAAGCTTTATATAACATTCCCCATTCATACAAGTGCTTTTTTTTTTCAAACTTCAGTGAACACTTCATCAGCCAGGGATCAAACCACCTTCCGATTAGTAGATGATCTCACCCATCCATCAATCTATCCATCCGTTCTCTTACACTTATACAATGCAAAGCTCTGGTGGCAACGGTCCAAGCAGGGCATTCCTAGATATTTCCAGTTCCTCATAATGGATCCCAAGGCACGACACATGTAATCTTCCAGTGGGTTCTGGGTCCACCCCGGGATCTCCTCGCAGTTGGGCGTGACTAGAAAGCCTCCATTTGGAGGCATCTTAACCAGATGCATGAACCACCTCAGCTTTACCTTTACCTTCACCTTTAAATGTAAAAAATAAATGCATCAGATTTGAATTTTACCTAGTTTGTTTCTGTCATTCATGCACGTTCAGCTGGCTGCCGGTTGCTTCAGGACCTGGAGGTGAGCCACGTGGAGGTGGACTGCTGTGGTGATGCCCAGTCAGCAGCAGAAGGCGCCGTTCTGGGATTGTTTCAGTATGACCAGCTCAAATCCAAGAAGAAGACCAAAGTAACAACGCAGCTTCACGGCAGGTAGATCCGACAAACTGAAGCTCGCTGACTGTCGGAAGCTTTTTAACACTTTAAATACAGCGACATTCTACTTCCTGTGTCCGACTCTTCCTAGTGCTGACATAGTCGGCTGGGAGAAAGGCGTCATGTATGCAGAGGGCCAAAACCTGGCACGGCTTCTCATGGAAGCGCCAGCCAATCACATCACGCCTACTGCTTTTGCCAAAACCATTGAAGAGAAACTGGCTCCACACACTGATCGAGTCACCATACACAAGAGGTCAGTGTTTCATTAATCATCATCATCCCTGGCACCGCTTAAAAAATCAGGAAGAAAAAAACATTGACTTTGAACTGTTGCGTGTTTCAGGGGAAACATTTACACGTATTGTCATAAATAATCAAAAAACAACAGTTTTGCATCTACTTCTGCTCTTTTTTGTTTTTAGCTTTGAGCGCTGATGTGGTTGTTGCAGTTAGTTACTTTACTTTCATTTATTATTGTTTATTTTCAGGACCCTTTCAAGTTCCTTTGCCTCCTCTCATCAGTTTCTAATCAAATACTGTACAAGATGGTGTCTTATTCCTCCGGCTGAAGGCATATAAAAAAAATTTTATGCATTCATTCTCTTCCACTTATCTAATTTAAGGTTGCAGGGAGGCTGGAGCCTATGCCAGCTGCCACAGGGCAAGAGGCAGGGTACACCCTGGACAGTCTGGCAGACTGTTGCAGGGCGTCCAGTACTTGAATAGCTCCAATAAAGTGAATTACTGTTGTCTATTTATCGATCCTATTTCTGTTCTGAAGAGTAGATGAAGTAGAGGAGTTTTTGTCTAATAAACTGTGCCGTTGTAGACCGCAGGCTTGGATAGAGGAACAACAGATGGGAGCCTTCCTTAGTGTGTCTAAAGGTTCAGAGGAGCCCCCTGTCTTCCTGGAGCTACATTACAACGGTTCTCCTGATAGTAAGCAGCCTCCGCTGCTCCTAGTGGGTAAAGGCATCACGTTTGACAGGTAACATACGGTAACACGGGCTGGGAGCAGATACTGTAAATGTCTCACTGAACTTTTTCATTACACCATACAGTGCTGTCTTTATGATTCTCTGTCTGTAGTGGTGGCATTTCTCTTAAGCCGTCTGCCTCTATGGATGCGATGAGGGCCGACATGGGCGGAGCTGCCACGGTGTGCGCCTCCATTGTCACAGCAGCATCTCTGAAGCTCCCTGTCAACATTATCGGTGAGCGTCATGGGGTTCTTATTTTTGTCATATATAATATATGTAAGTCTGAGCACTTCACTGCCCTGATTTATTCAGGTCTGGCCCCCTTATGTGAGAACATGCCCAGTGGGAAGGCTACTAAACCAGGTGATGTTGTCAGAGCCAAGAATGGAAAAACAATCCAGGTGAGTGGATCCCTGAGACGGGCATCGAACTGCTACCTGATTGTGCTTGTGCTTCGATATGTGGGCAGCTGTGGCTCAAGTGTTGGAACGGGTCATCTACCAGTCATAAAGCTGATGGCTCAATTTGCAAGATAATGAACCTGGAGTTGCTTCTGAATGTTAGAAGGTGCTTGGGCATAGATTAAAGTGCTGTATGAATGCGTTTGTGACTGGTGTTTATTATTAAGGGGGAAAAATCCAAACCTACATGGGCCTGTGTGAAAAAGTGATTCCCCCCTACACCTAATAACTGGTTGACCACGCTTAGTGGCAACAACTGCAATCAAGCGTTTGTGATAAGTGGCAGTGAGTCTTTTCCAGCACTGTGGAAGAATTTTGGCCCACTCGTCTTTGCAGATCCCAAAAAGTTGATTCTGTTCATCTGGACGTAGCGTTTTCAGTGGGAGAAATGTTTCATCACTCATCCAAGTGACTTTGTCAGTCTCAGCTGACTGCAGGTTTCCCTAACCTTATAACCAGTACATCTGCACAATGACTGAAACTAGCCCACTGAATGGGCTGTGAGGTCAGTTCCTGAATATGCAAACTGTCACAACTATTGATCAACAACCACTGATCAAAGCCCAATTCTTTGCAGAATTGTTGTAATTCAGCCGCACTGGAGGGTTTTCAAGCATGAACCGCCTTTTTAAGGTCATCTCACAGCATCTCAATCTCATTTCGTTCCCCCCTGTGTTCCAGGTTGATAATACAGATGCAGAGGGCAGACTGATCCTCGCTGATGCTCTCTGTTATGGACACGTTTTCAATCCCAGAGCCATTGTCAATGTTGCTACGCTAACAGGTAGGATTTCTACAGCAGTTTGTTTACACAGTGACATCAAATTTTCATCATCCTGCAAGACATTAATCATGGCTAAATTTTAAAAATAGTGGCTTATTTTGTCTTCAAGGTGCGATGGATGTAGCGCTCGGCTCAGCGGCAGCAGGAGTCTTTACAAATTCTGACTGGCTCTGGGAGCAGCTGCACAAGGTACTGCAGATACACTGTAAACACAGTGCCTCAGTCCATCAGCTCTTCTGTTAACGTCTGTGTGTGTCTGTGTTTGTAGGCTAGTGTTGTGACAGGTGACAGGGTGTGGCGGATGCCCCTATTCCAGCACTACACCAAACAGGTGACTGACAGCCAGCTGGCTGACCTCAACAACATTGGCAAGTACAGCCGGTACGTATCTGTGTCTCATCTCCTGTTAGAAGCATCGCTGCAGCAGAGAGATGTCCACTCAGTGCTCCAGTGTGCAGTGATTTGGATTTTTTTTTTTTTTTTTTCCTCTCTCTCA
>VOQK01037226.1:0-12044 GCA_015052645.1 Benitochromis conjunctus
ACCTGTAAATGAAACGATCCAAATTGCAAGCAGTTTTAAAGTAAAAAAAAAAAAAAAGATTTTACATTGTTTAGTTTTTACAATTTGGTTTTAATTTATCAAGATAAGAATGGTTGCAACCATTAGTCCTGCAAGCAAATGTGGTTTAGTTAAAAAGCTGAACTGAGTTCATTAAATGTAATGAGTTTTAAGAGTAATGATGCGTTTGAGCATTCCCAGTAAATTTGTAAAAGTTTCAATCTGTACCACCAGGAAGTTGTCCTGGAACAACCATTAGAGTGCTAGATTCCAACAATGTGATCGATGCTACTTTTGAACAAATGATGCCCAAGTAGCACGCAATGATGAAATCTGTACCCTGGTTTTTGGGTCCTAGCTTGGCTTACATATCTATGTGCAGGTGTAGCTTGACTCTCCAACATCTCAAATATTCAACTCTTGTCCATAAGACAAGAATGAATGCAGTTTGTACTGTAGTTTCTCATTTAATCATTTATACAGAAAAATAGAGGCACAACATGAATCGTCATCTGCATTACTACAGTTTTGCTTTAAGTGCTACCCTTTAATTTGGCACCTTGAATTCACATCATTTTCTAATGATGTCTGACTAATAACAACCTTTTCTCTGCCAATAAAGAGCAACAACTACACCTGAAAAGAAATTGACTGACTGGCCCTTTAAGGTCAGCTCCTTACCCATTTCTGATGTTTCTGAATGTTTTAGATCCATTTAAAAGGTCCTGCTTTGACAACAAACTCTATTTCATTCTTAAACTATACAACTGTGTGTTAAGTAGGCATGTGTAACATTTACAGCATGACGTGAGACACAGCACAATCCCAGGATTACAGTGAGGATCCTACATAGAAAACTAAAACACATTAATAGAAAGTCACTTAAAGGTCTATCCATCATGTCAGAATGAAAGAAGAAACATTAGGAACAAATGACATCATCAGAACTTGTCCTAACCTCATTCACGTCCTGTTACAGTGACTTGATCAACAGTTGTATCACTATGTCTCAACCCAGTTACTGATGGCTCTCTCTCAAACGCTGCCTATCTCATTACTGTAATGAACTTTATAATTACCTACACCCCCTCCGAGAAGAATGAAGGCCATTAAGACACTGGGATTGGCTTTTATATCATTTACTTAGCCCAGGACACTAACCAGCAGCCATTTTCCAGCTCAATAAACCCCCACATCCTTCAAGCTGTTGACAACACTTTCTTTCTTTCCTCCGACTGGCAGGACTCTCTGTGCAAAACAGAGTGACACAAAGCTTTAGTGCAGACTTTTGACCGTCTTAGAATCACCCGCTAACGTCCCCCCTCACCTAACCTTGAAATTCAGGTTCATAATATTTTGGCATTCAAAAAACGTCAGTTTCATGATCAAGAAGATATGATAAGATCAAATAAACTGTTATTAGTCCCACACGTAGGAAATGTTTTGGTCACGGCACAAAGTACAAGAGCAGTAAAAATTAAGAGGAAAAAAACAATAGAGTAGAATAAGATAAAACCGAATAACAACAAAATAGAAAAGTATTATATACAATAGAATAAGTACTATCTAAATAAAATAAAATACTGTACAAAATAGAATAAAATATTGTACAAATATTACAAAGTACAACTATTGTGAGTGAAACGTCTTGCAGCTGAGTTCTACCATCATACCAGCTCTTCCCTGACTACTAAACCAGTCATTAACTAGTGTAGGTTAATGAGTGGTTATGAGGTGGTGATCTTAGGAGAAAAGTTTCCTCGTTTATTTTGTTCTGGCTTGGTTTGTTATAGTTATCTTGCAATGTCAACTCCTTTGTTTCACCACCTATAGTGTTAGTGAAAAACTGCTGTCCTCATCTATGCCTTCCTCATCACCATAAATGTGCCAAGCCAGTGGGAGGCAAAGAGCGCATGAAACAAAAGGGCCACTGATAATAAGTAAATGCAAAATGAAAAAGGGGCTATAGTGACCTTGAAAACTGCTAGTGCGACTGCATGTTGTTATTGTGAATACTTTTAAAATTAAAAGAAGCAGAATTAATGAAAACTCTCTTTTCTTACTGTTACACCTTTACAACTGTCAGACTGTAGCTTGGATAATGCTTGCAACCATATTACTTTGTACATTTGCTAAGGTCCTATTTATTACCAAGCTTTTGGAATACATATTGTCATTTTGTCAGAGTAAGTAAGTAAAAATATTACTATAAACATAATAAAAGTCACAAAAGAAACTGTTACTCATATGTCAGCACTATTTAATATAGCTTGTCTGAAGATGTTAACATTTGCTATAAGAATGGAGCAAAGACAGTGAACAAATCCGAGAGATGGAAAGCTGAAAAGTGAAGAGATGGGATGTAGTTTTGGTTACATGTAAATCTAACCCTGTATGCTGGATTATACAGTTTTACAATATCACAATAATAACCAAGTCTTCATTAGACTAATAGTTACACATATTAAAACAAACCTCCTCTCATTGCCTTGTCGCTGTGCAACAAGCGCTAACAAGTAGCACAAGCAACACTTTGAAGGCATCCATGTAAGACCATTATATCAATCAGCAATTAGCATCCACGCTGTTCGAATCTAACAAGAAAAAAAAAGCAAAACAATTTTCCCTTGAATATTAACTTAATAATTATAAAATTGATCATACAAGTTTTCTATATGCATATCAATTGAAACTAGAGACAAACATAACCATGCTTGTTTGCATTCTATTATGGATTATTAAAGCTGTTCTACAATAGTGGTCGTAAATGAGCACAACATGGTGCGAAAATAGATTTGAATTTCAAACTAATGACATGCTGATTCATAACTCATCTTGCATGTAATCTCTATGACTGTATAACAAGAAGTGAGCAAAAAAAACCCCATATATATATATATACTGTTGATAGGTGTTAAAGCACTTAGACTATAGCATTAAAGACAGACCTCTAATTTGAACAAAGCAGGTTGAACATTATGAACACAAAAGCAGTAAGTAGTGTTGCTCTATAATTCTCTCCTACCGGTCGTGGAAATGAAGACCAAAAAGTCGAATTTCATCCAGCGCCTGCTTGTACTTGGCAGACTGCACATACAGAACCTATTTGTGAATGCATTGTGTTTGGTTGGGATTAATTAACACTTATGATGTAGTGAGGAATCAGGCACGTCAGGCTTGTGTTATAATAGCATTTTGGCTTGCAATGCTGGACAAAGACTTTGCTTCAGAGGTGTTTTATATGTGTGTCAAAGAGAGAAGGCGGCCTACTGCACTACATTGTGCGCTATCGTGCTGAAACATATGGACAGACAGGTTCTTTGTCACTACTGTAAGGGCATGTTTGACATGGTTTGATGCAGAGCACCAGACAAACACAAAAGCACTATCCTACTCACTTGACGTCAAGCTGTCACTCTGTCAGTGCTGCGTGTGTGCCTGAGAGGGTGTGGATGAATCTCTTTGAGTCAGTGTCCACTAGAAGTGCAGACCTCTGTCAAGTTGACTTCCTCTTTCTTATACTTTTGCATAAGTGCAATACCTTAATGTTTTAGCAGCCATAGCATGCAATAAATATATGAAAACACATCAAGCCAATCTAACATTGTGTGGTTGTACAATACGTTCAAACCCACTCTGTTCACAACCCTGTAGTATGTTCAAGAACTTAATATAGTTAATACACTTTTGGGTTACGTGATGGCTTTGTGTATTGAACAAAAGTGGAGTGTTTTTCAGGTAATTTATTACATTTTTCTGATTTGGTCATTGCATGCACATTCCCACTGATGGAGTGACTTGTGCAGTACCTTGACATCACCTATGGGTGTCTCTCTTTTTCTTTAGAAGCCATCTTCAGAAGCAGCTGCACCCCTTCTCCACTGTGGCAGGAATGACCAAGTGTGTGTCTTTGAGACAGAGAAGCCACCTGTACCGAACACAGTCTTTATAAATGCTATATGAGTGTCCAGTTTATCGCAAAAATAACATTTTGGAGGAATTAAATATTTATGTGAACACGGAAACAGACTTATGAGTGTGTGGCATGGAATCAGACATACTAGTAGAAATAAAATGATCTAAATATAACTACCCAAATATTACCCTAAGACTTTATTTTTTTTTAAGTTTTCTAGGTGAGTTTACTGTTATAGGCCTGTCAGATCCTGCTTTGCTCCCTATAATAAAGTGGGATTGCCCATATGTGAAATTGTTTTAGTCTGGACTGCCATGCTTGTTATCTGGAGCAACTGGAGTTCAAATGCGTAACTTATCTAATCTTTTACTTTTACATGTCTGATTGATTGATAACATTTTAGAGAAACTATAATAGATCAGGCAGCGCCTAAAAGAAACACGTCGTTATTTCGTTCAAACACTCCCAATTTCCCGTTTTCCCCATTTAGACATCTCAGTGACATCATCTCTTAGAATTTTTTATAGGTACAAAGGAATATAGAATATAAATCCACAAATCAAGTTACATAGACATTCATGCTTCCAGTAAAATCACGCTCTATATGGTATGTTTTGTTTTAAAAAAACATATTGTTCGTTATTCAGGCTGATGATCAACCCTGCAGTACGAAGTAATACGTGACTTGAGCTTTCTGTCTGTGTGCTGGCTCTCTCTCCCTCTCTCTCTCTCTCTCTCACACACACACACACACACACACGCACACACACAAAATCTTATAGGCTTAGTAATAGTTCTTCATGCTATTTGTGTATTTTGGTAGATAACGATAGTACAAAGAAGAAACGGAGAGTTTAATGCTCCACAGTAGGTGACTTAATCCAACATCATGGCTCCATTTCTTCCCATACTTAATTACTACTTATTTATATGAGGACACCTGGAGGATATAGTATAACTTTAATATTGAATTGATTTCTGCATTTGTTCTGTATCTACCTACTATTGTTATTATTTTCATATTAATAAAACTGTTGTCTGTCCTATTCACCATCATTACTTTGATGACTGAATCACTCCAAAAATCAAAGTTGAATATTGTTCTTTTTGCTTTTCTAAGCAGCATTTGTAGAATAAATATATAAATAGCTAGCTTGGGCACATCCAATGCTATATTCTAGAAACGTGTGTTCGAGAAAAGATGATGAATCAATATGAACTCTGATATTTTTATTTGTTTTGTTTTTATTTCATTTTTATTTGGCACATTTGGTAAATGGGTTGAAAATGAATCAAGTCATTATTAATTCAATCGTGTTTTGATAGATACAGGGATTAGGAGGGGACGCTTCACTGATGGCCAGTGAGGTATTTATGCATCGCTTTCATACACCTTCAATCTTCAAAGGATGTTTCAATACTGCAAATTTCACACACAATATCAGAATGTAATTAAATGCCATTGATTTTATATATTTTACAGATGCAAAAATGTACTGTTATATGTTACATATTGTTGTTTTTACGCTTGTTTTTCTGTAAATGTAGCTGCTGTCCGTTAAAGCAGATAATTGTTAAACGAGTTTTTTCTAATTCAAAGGACTGAAATAGGTAAGTGGAACAGAAGTTAGAAAGATTTGGAAAAGCTGTGCATTTACTGCACAGTTGTAAAAGTTTGATTCAAAGGCTTCATGAGTTAACCAAATACTCTCTTTCTTTATACACAATGCTAACAGGTTGCTTGGATTCTTTCCATTATTGTTTCGTGCACTGAAATAATTATAGTGGCAGGTCTCACTAAATGCAAACTGACACGAAACTCCTGATATCTTGCAGGAATGGCAGCACTGAGAGCAGCTTCTGATCAAATTTAAACTATACAGTAAACATGTTATCGTATTTAGTTACTGCAAATTAAAAAGCAGTTGTAACTAAGCAGTTATTGTTGTAGCTGTAACCTTTCAGTTGTGATGGGAAGACTTTGAACTGTGACAACACATTATTAAGCAGGTTGTCGGTGTGCGGGCCAATCTCCACCACCTTTTGTTCCAATCTGTCTGCTGAAGCAAAGGACCCCCTCATTTCCTTGGAAATTGCTGGTTACTGCACTTAAAGAGTATTTTAGAGCTAGAAGTTGTAGATGGAGACCTGAGATGGATGTTGATTTGGGGTTAAAAGAGGCTAGAGGTTTGGCTGTTGTCAGTATCAGGCTGGCGCTTGGACAAACTACCTGAGACAGTTTGTGACATCTAGTCGTGCCTCATCTCTCTCGCACTTTGTTGAGTTACTTTAATGAATTCTGTGTGGATGATTGTAACCAAGAGGGGCGTAAGGTAAGATTGAGCATGGTGGTGTTTTACGGCTGTCGTTACCATCTACCCCTGTAAGACAGAACTGGAGTGTAAGGTTTATCCTGACTCGTTATAATTGATCAACATCCCTGTCTAGAAAGACAATGTCTGGTAGACTGTTTAAGTTGCTTGACCATGACAGGTTTAGATTTTTATCAGTGTTAGGTTTTTTAGATGAAAAAAATCTAAACAAAAGAATGAACTACTTAAATAAATAGTTTTTTTTTTTTTTTGCTTAGCAGTGTAACTTTAAACACCCAAAGAAACTTCACATGGTGTTGGTCAAAGTTCAACAAGCCCCAGTAAACATGAAAGGACTAACCGGTTAATTCTTCTTACCTGAGACTGTCGCACATGGCTATTCTTAGTTGGTGGAGTTGTTTGTTTAGTTAATTTGGATAATGAATTGATTAACTTTAATTCTCAGTATATTTGCTTTCTAATTTTCTTCATCTTTGTCTTCTTTGTCTGTTGCATGTACACCATAGTGAGTGGCTCAGGGTGTGTCTACGTTTCACTGAGAGGCGTGGAAAGCCCCACTCATGGAATAGGGTGGTGTAGTGTGCAGCAGGTAGCACTGTCACGTTGGCCATGGGTATACTTTCAGTATACTGAATAAAGTTCTGTATGGATGTACGGCTAAGCTTAAAAGACTAGAAAAGCATTATGTAAATGCAAATATTTTAATGCATCAAAGTAGTTTTTGCTTGAATTTGCAAGATAATTACTTGATATGGTTAGCAAGTGCCATCCACTGATGCAAAAATGTATAATCTATTCTATCCACTTAAAGCTGCAGCATTGCCTAAAGTCTTGATGAGATGGAATTCAAAGGATATGCTCAGTTTGGGTGGTCGTTAACTAGTGCCAGAAAACCTTGCGGTGATATGATTTACATGTTTATCCTAGTAATGCATCTCTGTTATTACAGATGTCTGGTTGTACAATTCTTTCTAAAAAGCAAGTTAATATACTTGTAATTTGAAACAGCAAATGCAGGTTCTGTGCAGATTTCATTTCCTTTCAAATCATGACGGTGGTTACATATTTTCATTCAATTTCATTAAAAAAACATTCACACTGAATTTTACTGAATAATAATTCATGAAACTTGATTAATGTTTTTGTTTCTCTTAATCCTGCTCAAGCTACACAGTTCAAGTTTTGAATGGACTTCTGGTTATATTCTGAAAAAAGATGTCCTGAAATGAAATAAAAGTGTGCATTCATTAAATCTGATTCTTTGCCTTCAGTGTGGCTTTTTCCTTTCTCTGTTCACAGTTTAACACTAGAAGGCAAGCTTCCCTGAGCTGATGGAACAATTCATCAGCAATAATTTGAAGCACACATTAATTACAGACCTAATTGTGAAGTAGCATAGATCTGTTTTTCACAGAGAAAAACATAAAACGATGTGCACATAAAAATAAGTAAGATAAGATACGATACAATAAGATAAACCTTTATTAGTCACACATGTGGGAAATTTGTTGTGTCATAGCAGAAAGTGGATAGTGCAGGTTACAGTAGCAAAAATGAAGAAAAACAATGGAATAGGATAAGATAAGATTAATAAGATAATAAGATACTATATACAACAGAATAAAATGCTACGTTGTCAGAAAAAATTACACTTAGTGTTATTGCACATGTGTGGATGTGTGTGTTTGGTCAGCTGCAAGTCTGACAAGTTAAATCAGCCTTATTGATCACAGATCATAAGACCCAGTGTAAGATCCAAGGTAGTTTTAAACAGATAAAAAGAATAGTTTAAAAGACCTGGACTAAAACCATGGTCTTTCAGGAAATATAACAGGAAGTATAAGTTACTGTTGTAAGCACATGATGATATGAAGGACACACACAACAGCTGGCCTGATTTTTAACATTGCATGGTAGTTTTTTTCTTGCAGACAAAAATTAGGAATGGCATGATGCAAGATTGCTTGGTAGTCAATAATAATCTCCAGCCCTCCTCCCCATGTTTTGTTCTTAGGTCTCCAGGTACACTTATACTGCACAGGGGGATTTTACAAAAAAAGACCATTATAGCGTTGTTGTCACTGCACGTGCACATGAAGTTAGTAGGGGAGATATTTGTGGCTCCAACCATCTGCCAGCTTGCGACAGCTGCTTGTGAAGGACCACAAAATAGATCCAAATAATCTAAATAAGTGACAACAAAACCCCGCATTATTGTGAAAAGAGCCGGGTTGAAATTGATATTGATAGGTTTGGAGGATTTATGTTCTTCTTCATGTGAAATCTTTGAAAATACTTTTTCGGTTGCACTCATGAAGCCACTTGCAGTACATACCATTCTAGTGGACAGATATCTTTTATGGACAGGCTGTGAAAGAAAATAAATCCAGTTACTCGTAATTTCATGGAGAGATGGAGAGAATGAACACATTCATGTGAAGTGAAGGAATTTGTGCTAGGGTGGATTTCTACACTGAAAATGAGGTTTTACAAACAACCTTTATACCGAATATTTAAATAAATAGTAAAAATGAACCAAATTATCTATGGAAATATAGGGAAAAGCCCTTTCATGCCATGTCAAGTAAGGCTTAGCAACAATCTTAAGGGGCCATTGAGCCCAGACTCCCAGCAGAAGGACAGTACAGCTGACATAGTTGTTTGATTGAGTGTTCAGCCTTCTGTTCAGAGCAATGCTACTAAAAGAGTTTCGAATACCAAACATAACACAAGGTATACTCCACATACAACAATGGAACAATGGAGCATGTAGAGGCATTTTCCCTGTGTTTTTTCCCTTGTTAGTTTGTGTTTTCTGACTTTTTTATGCATGAAATACTCAACAGCTTCCTCAACAACAGCAAAGGCCTCATAGGATGCCAAACCCTAAAAATGCAGTTCAGTGGGAAACGATAGCTAACAAAAAGTCACAGCAAAAAGGGTTGATTTTGTGTGAAAGCATCTGTAAGTTGTTTTTATATGTTCTTTGTACAAATACACAAAAGATTCAGCATGAATATTCAAAATTATGTAAAGTGAAGTCCTAACAAAGAGAAATTTACAAGCAATGGGTCCAACTCACATTTTTAATGGTATCTTTTTCATGTATGTTTAGAACCGGGATAAGCAGAAATATGAATTCTACTGAAATTCAATTCAAAATAGAACAAGGTCTAACTCAGAAATGATCAGACAATTTTCTAATCCAAACCCAGTTAAAGCAGCGACGTGTGGGACGTACAAACATCTGACTTTGATGCCCCAGAGTTAGGATATCAGAATTACTCTAGATTTAATACACTGTGGCGAGCTGCACATGAAATTGCATTTCTATACAATGCAAATTATTTATACAAATTTATTAGACTACCTGCCTTAAAATCTGTCAAAAACTGTATTTTTTATGACACAAATAACAAACTAAATGTGTGTTTTTATACCTGAATTTGAGTTGGTATGCTGGACTTCTCTGAGAGGTCAGAAATGAATTACTGTGCTTAAAAGCACTGTAGTTGAGCACTGAACTTAAAACCTGTATTATTACTTCCTTGATTATGCTCACTACTAATGTTTTTTTTTCTGTACTTCACCTCGTAAAAGTCAGGGGAACAACTTGTGATAACAGAACATACACAGCTAACATCCATGACCTTTGCAACTCCAGGGCTTCCCAGAAATCCTCCCTCGGGACACTAGAATACAAACTCAGCTCCTTCTGTTACCATTCGGAGGCTGAAATCTACTTCACAAGTACAAGTTGCCAATCCATCACAGCACCGCCGAAGCTCCACACCCAAGTCCAATTCAGAATCAGCATTTATCCTCACATGGACATCTTTGAAAAGAAACCTGAAGACGTAATAAAAACCCACTCGTCTTTTCAAACCTGTAGATAAGCTCCTGTCCTTTCGCATGTTTTCCTAACAATGACAAAAAAACAAAAAAAAACACTTTTTGTAAAACTGTCCCAAAACTGTTTTTTTCCCCACCTTAAACTAGCAACATGCTTACCATAGCACTGTCACTGCACACACCATGAAGAGCTTGTTAGAGAATAAACCAATCTGGTCATTGAATTATGGCCAAGCCATCCAACCTTGGATGGCTTGGCCATAATTCTATCAAAATATCAATTTACATTAAAATTTAAACTTGTCTCACAGACAAACTGAAAACTTCTTATTCTTTACTCCAATGCTCAACTGAAAGAAGAGCAAAGAACAGAAGAGAAAAGAGAAAACACATCGCAGCTTGTCATCAATCAGACGGACTTCTTACATTCTGAACTCTGCTGCTAAGTAGCCTTATGATTCTTCCCGGCTTGAAAAGGGAACTGCTTAAACATCTCTGTTTCTCCACCTGAAATGTGGAACCCGCCACTGAGTCAGATTTAAGATGTTGTGCTGGCAACTGCTCAGTCTTGAAATATTGTACAGTCCAGGAGAGAGAAAAGAAATGGGAAGAGATTAAAGGGGAAGAATGGAAAAAAGAAGGGTGTGGGTATAGAGAGTGTGACATAGAAGGAGAGATACAGGTGGAGGGTCCCAGCACAAAGCACATAGCTGCAGGAGAGGCTTATGCTTTAGATGGCCATGTCAGAATGCTATGCACTCGCTGCTGCTGCTGCTGCTGGTTTTATCTCTCTCATGCCTCCTCCTCCTCGCCTATCGCTGTCCTCCTCTTCTTCTTTCCTTCTCTGTGGTTCCTTTCCATCTGCATTCTAGTCCTCCCTTCTCTTTCTCTCTCACACCTCCTCCCTCAGCTCCCTTTGTTTTCGGCTTCTTTTCCTACAATGCCATATTTTCATACATGCACAGGAGTATGCAGACAGCAACACCGCCGAGCATATTGGTGCACCTCTCTGTCTTCCTATCTGTGTTTCCCTCTGTAGCACACACACGCACACACACACACACACACACACACACACACACACACACACACACACACACACACACACACACACACACCTCGGTGTGAAAATTGAAATAATGATAATGTATCCCTCAGTCTGCATCAAAGTATTGCCACTTCAAAAAAATGCCGGCAGGCATGAAATGCAAACGTGAAACAGATGGATTGAGCGGGAGGAAGGAGAAAGGAAGTGTGCGTGTGTGTGTGTATGTATCTTTTTTTTTGCTTTGACCATCCTCCTTTTACTTTGTGCCTAGGCACACAGTTTTGTGTGTGTGCTACTTTGTGGAGGACAGTTGCTGCACATTAGTCAGGGTTGATGTAAGCATTTGGAAGGACATGCCTGTATGTGCATGTGAGTGAAGTAAGAGTTGTGTATTTGGGGTTTTGACAGCAGGCTTTCAGTTTTCGTGCGTTGTCACTGAGGGTGATTAAGGCCTTCTGTTGCAGTTACCACTGGACTTCCTCATTAGTCAGTAGTAAAAAAGCATCTAAGAGTTATTTCTCCATTACTGTCTGTTACAGCTGTGTTTCAGCTGTGTTCAACATCACAAATCCTAAATGTATAAAACTATTGCCACTTACCTGGAGTTAGCTATAGCTTTGCATAACAGCACCAATTATTACTTGCTGAATTTGTAAAGGAAGGGTATTCCACAATGATAACATATTCCCTTCACACAGAAAAGCAAGGATAATTTTACAAATCACCATATGTGGCAACATATGATGGGTCACTCATCACAAACTAAAGGACCTTATCATTTATTTGGGGTGTACAGTACCTTCAATCTTTTTTTATTAGCGATGGTAAAATGGAGAGGGGCACTGATGAACACATGAGTGTGTTTTCTGTAACAGTT
>VOQK01037230.1:0-10294 GCA_015052645.1 Benitochromis conjunctus
GTATTTTTTTTTTTAATTAAAAAAAAAAAAAAAACATGCAAAAAAAAAAAACAAAAAAAAAAAAAAAAATCCTCTAAAAAAAAGGAAACCAGTTTTTGAGCCCAATGCGGAGCTGAACCACATGGTGGCCGTTTTGATTGGCTGGCTCTGCGGTGACAAGGTGCCTGCGGAAGGACACGCCTTGCTCTGCTCAAAGATGACAGCACCATGCAGAGAAAGGAGTGGGCCCTTCACAGTAAATCAAGTGTAATAGGAGAGCACCAGAGTGTGTGTATGAGCACCAAAAGCACTGCTGTCCCAACACTGTTTCCTTCTGCTCTAACCCACGATGGACTTCCCGTTCACATTTGTGGCACATTTGTAATGTCAGCTTTGCCTTCAGCTTTTTTATCAAGTCCAATCTATGGCCAGAAAGCAGGGTGAAGAGCCCCCCCTAGTGGCCATGGATGGTTAACGCAACAATGAGACAAGGCTGCCATCTAAATGAATCCCAAGTGCTTATAGGTTTGTTTGTACACACCACTTTGAAACAGCAGTCGACGCTGCCCTCTAGAGTTTACACTGGGAAGTGCTCACTCCTACTTGAATGTTATAGGAAGATAAAAGAGTGCCACCTGCTCCGTCGCTCTATGTGGGGATAGCAGATCTGGGTTAAATGGCTTGCACAAATAGTATAGCTTGTTTTGGCCTCTGTGGAGCACCGGGTATGAGAACTTCAGTTCTCCGCACAAAACAGAGGAAAGCATCTGTGAGATAACTCGTTAGGGCTTTTCCCTAGCCCGACACAAGTTCTGCACCTTTGTGTTAAAAGCAGTAAATCCCAGTGTTCTGGTATCCCACCTGGGCCGAAACACAAATGTTTAGTTGCAAATACTATTTGAGCCGAATTTGAGTTAGAGCACCTAAATACAGCATCGAGTGCCATGAAGAGTAGCGCAATGAAAATCGATCAGAGCAGGAAGCTGAGCACCAGTCAGAAACTAGAAGGGAGAGTAGGAGGAGCGCATCATCTGATGACAAGGCAAGCTGCAAAGGTTTCTCGCAGTAATGGATAAGAGTAATTCTGAGCCCGGGCACTATTTTCTTCCATCGGCATGACACTTGACACCAATTGCTGCGCTTTTTCTAGGTACCTGGAGCAAAAGGGCTTTGGTGATTTCCTTCCTTACTGTTATCTTTCTTAATATTTGTGTAGATGGTTGTTTGTTATAATGAAAAAACATACTGTCAGTGATGTATTTGACAGTGGTGATGCTGGTACTGATTCATTAAAAATCAAAAAAGCTTTTGATCACAATCTGCATAAAATTGGTAACTGGGATGATTCTTTTAAAAGGCCCAGAAATGGCTTTATAAACTAAAAGCAACGACTGTGGTTACCCTATTGTTGATTTTTCTGCCGTATCAGGGAGATAATGGCTCCTCCTCATCTAAGTACAGCTTTAAGATTGATAAGAACAAAGAAAGTCAAATGGGGGGGAAAGGGTGCATGTTTTCCAAACATGGAAAAAGCAACTGTCCAAGTCCGTCAAACTCAGACTGATTGATTTAACAAAAATATAAAACCAAAACAAAACAGATCACCTTATTAATAATAACATTAATGAAAAGAGCAATAATAAAAAAAAAAAAACAAGTCTTCATCATAATAATACCTGTAATAACAACATTGACAATAACAATCATAATAATATTGATAATAATAGCAATAATTAGAATCATTAAAATTCTATAAACAAGGAAAAGCAATGGAGTTCCTCTCCGGGGAAATGAGAGGAAGAGCACCACAGGCAGTGTGTCTGAAGCCCAAACCACTGCCTGACATGAGGTAAAAAAACAATAAAAATGTCCCCCTCCTCCAAGTGGACTGTAGAGGGAGGCAGGATGGAGGGATGCCAGACTGCGGGACGGCTGAGAGACATTGATTCTGCTCAGTGCTCTCTCTCCAGCCCTCCACTGCACCACTCTGTAGCTATCAGTCACTCTGTGTCTGTGTCCTCACACAAAGTGGCTGTAGGGCCCAGTGAGGCGGGTGAAGGCATAGGGAGACACAGTAACCATAGAGGTGGTGTAGAACGTGGGGGCTAATCGCGTCACCAGCCCCTCCTTCTTGTCTTTAGATTGTCCAGGTCCTGGACTAGCGCCTGCCGCCGTAGCGCCCCACTTGCGTTTCTTCCCGAGTGTCTTGATATCCTCCTGGGAGAGGCCAAGGAGAGCCGCTTCCTGCTGCCTCTGCAGTGCTCGCTCTGCCAGCAGCTTCATTTTGGCCTCCCACAGAGCCAGGCCATGCATGGGCTGGTTGAGGTTCTTGTGCTGGTAGAAGACCAGGGAGATGCGGGAGGGGTGGGAGCGGTCAGGCTTTTTGAGTGGAGTGGTAGCGTGTAGTTCCCGACGAGCACATTCAATTAGGATGGAGCCGTGGGCTGGTGCCACTGCTACTCCTCCTATGTAAGGGTCCAGGAAGTTGTGCTCACTATCAGACCAGACCTCATCCTCCTCCTCTTCGCAATTCTTGGTGCTCTCGACATCGCTCTCTGCTCGGCTGGGGGTGTAGCAGGCCTGATCTGATTGCTGCAGGGCATCGGGGAAGAGGCGTCCCTCTGGAGCAGGGGAAGGGGTGTTACTTGCCACCGAACCTCCAAAAGACTTCCAGGCCTTTTCCTGGGGCCCAACCGGAGTGGAACACCGACTTTCTCCAGTCTTAGACCAGATCTTGTCAGGATAGGCCCCTGCAGGATTGCTGTGCTTCATACCAGGGCTATAAGGCCCCATGCCCCATGTATGCGGCTGTGGGCTAGCAACGGGGCTGACCCAGTGCCTGGGGGTGCCTGGACGTGGGGTACTTGGCCGTGGTGTAAGTGGGCCTGAGTGAGAGACACCGGCCTGTGGGGTAACTGGGAGAGGGGTGCTTGGGCGTGGAGTGGCAGGGCGTGAGGAAGCTTGATGTATGTTACCTTGGACCACTGTGCCTAGCTGAGGGGATGGAGATGGAGAGGGAGTTACCTGGAGTGATGGTGATGGGGCAGGGGAAGCCCTCATAGTGTTTGAGCCAGGGTAGGATGTCCACTGCTGTGGGTAAGGAGAGCCCTGCCGCTGCTGGGGATGCTGGTGAAACTGCTGCTGTTTTTCCGATGAGGCCTCAGAACTTTGTTTATGCTTCTGATGGGCATCCCAAGTGGTGGGAATAAAACTTCCATTGAGCTTGTGCCCGGGCCAGGTCACAGGATGCAGGGTGCTTCTTGATGTGTTGGCTCCGACCTGGTTCGGTAGCGTGCCTTCATAGACTGGCACATCCATAGGCTCCTGTTTGATGACCGGGGTGCCTCTGTTGGAGGACTCAGAGGAGGCAGAGGAAGGACGGGATTGGCTATAAACTGTGGCCTGGGTGTAAGCCGTGTGGTTTTGGTGGTTGGTTTGCTCTGCTTGGCTGGAGCAGGAAAGGGCCACCCTGGACTGAAAGTTTTGAATGTCAGGCTTCTGATCTACCTGGACAGCTTTACAGCCAGCTCTGGGCAAAGAGCCATTTCGACCCTCGTAGGTCCTCAGTTTAGGGGGGAAAAGTGCATTGGGTGGATAGTTGTAGTAGGCATACTGCATTGCGGGCAAACTGGTGTGAAAACCATTTATTGTATCAGGTGCAGAGGGCTGGCCAGTTGTGGGGAGGCCTCCCCTTGCATAGTAGGCAGGGTTTGTATACATGGGATTTAATGGGTCTACTGCTTGCACTGAATATCCATCTATCGATCCGTTTAAGGGATCCTTTTTGATGTTGGGCTTCACCTCTTGTTTTATAATTGCTGTTTGTTTAACACAAAAGAAAAGTAAGAAAAACGGGTTAAAAACTCAGTGTAACAAGTCAAAATCTCAAGTATTTCAGCTTTTATGATCCAGGAGATGATAACAGGTAAACGCAAAGGACATTTTAAGTTACTTAGATTTACAACAATAACTAACCTTTATTGCCTTGGGGTTGAGGGGAACTGCTAAGGCAGACCTCGGCTTTGATCCCCGACTTCTCCGGCGTCTCCCCTGCCTGGTGGATGAGTTTGTTTTTCTTCTTCTCTGAGGCAGCCTTCTTTGCCTCCAGTCGGCGCTGTCGGCATGACTTGGCAGGTTCGGGCAACTTGCGCACCTCGCGGCGGAAAGCATTAAGCACCTGGATAGCTCCTGTCTGCATCTTGCGGCGCTGGGCCTCCTCGCTGCCAAACTCATCTGTCGGGGATACCGTGTAAAGAGGCAACACGTGGAGCTGCTCGTCCTCTGGGATTTCCCCCACTGTTCGGTTGTCCTCCTTTGTCAAAGTACACACCTGGCAGAGCGTGGCACAGAGTGTGTGATGAAACAGCCGCACTTTTCATGTAGCATTTTCAGCGCATTCACAAAGAACAAAGTAGACATCATTGAATGCAAAAAAAAATAAAAAATTGAAAGGTTTAATGATCTTACCACTGTGCATCCATTGTACAGGTTGTGTTGGTCCTTATGTGCGTGAGCACAAAAGTCCATGCAAGCAGTGATTCCAGAGAATGGACGGCCTTCCTTCAAGCCCAGCCTGCATTCAGGAGCTTTGGACTCTGTCTGGCACTGAAGTAAAGAACAGAGATAGCACTAAACCAGCTACACAAAGGGACTAATTCCTGCATTCTTAAAATACACAACACTTAAGATTGCTTCCTTTCTCAAAGCCAAGTCCTCACAGGTATACTAAATCATAATGCCTGCGAGTTGTTTTTTTTGTCTTTAGAAACATCTCCGGCTGAGATCTTTTTTCCTATGTTGGTTTTCTAATAGACGTGCCTGTACAACATACCTGGTTACTGTAGGCTTGTGGTGCTAGTCGCTTGTACACAGGAGCCACCTCAGTTGCCAGATCCTGGAAGTTATCCCTGAGTTTTTCCTCCTGATGAAAAAAACATGGATCACAGGAAAAGTATTTTGAAATAGAAAAATAATAATATTAATCTTCTCATTTGCATACATATGTACTCATACAATGCTGGAAAAAAGGCGGCTTTTGTGCGATCAGTACCTCTTCAGGGTGTTCTCCCTGTAACCTGAACTTTCGCGGCATTTTGCTTCGGGCGTACTTGCAGCCGTTAAAGTACATACTCCATGAGCAACCAAAAGAGAAGGAAGCACCACAAGTTTCAGAATCCTTGCCTTGACAGGCACAGGTACGACTGCAGGGGGAGACAGAGAGCACACTCTGAGCTTCATTCATAGAAGACGTGCAGTCTGGCATGTTTTACTACCTCGTGTGCACACTGTAATTGAGAGTGTTAGCAAGACAGTTGGTTTAATTTGAAGCAATAAATGTTGAATGGTGTTACAGCACATCATCTTAGACTTAAGCCAAACATTTTAATAATGTTTGGTTATATTAGTATTGCTTTATATGTGAAAGTTACTGCTGTATATTACACACATATTGGGGGACAGCTTTAGCGCCTACATAGAAGATAGAAGAAGCAAGACTTATTAATCCATCCCAGATGGTGAGTGGTTCACATATCTAAGCCACCAGACACGGGGGTGTGTTAACGTTTGCTCATGGTTAGCTGAAGGGCTGGGTACTAGGTGAACAGTGTAACACAGAACAAAATGTACACATTTCATTTTTGTTTGTCTTAAAATTCACTTTTATGTCATGAACTTTGGACAAATTTGATCAGGTCAGGATATTTTCCACAGTTCTTCGTTGCTTCTGACTTACTCCCAGTGCTGGAAATACAAATACAACAATAGTGTTGTTCAAGTGAGTAAGCGTTTTGAACATGCAAAGAGGCTGGACACATGACTCCCGCTCGCTAGCAGTGAATGTAATGAACAATAACCTGTGCTTTCACACATGGGTGAAATCCAACACCACTCTGACTTTGTACTAGAGAGCTGTCAGGTTTAAGACAGGCTAATGTCTAACTGGACTGAGTCAGACATTACTGTTGTCACGCGCACTTCTGTCTGAGGATGTCTAGAAATGTTCAGGACAACCATGTGTGGCATATGTGAAAATGATATCTAAAGTTAAAACAGCATCTGCTTCAAAAATCAATATATTCAAAAGTACTATACATCCATTTGCTGACAGACATCCTGACTCTTTCTTTACGTATTCACAAACTTGTTAGTAACATGAAAAACTAGCCATCGCCTACTCACTCCTCATTGAGGCCACAGCGTCGGCTGGTGGGGTTGCCATGTTTGGTGAGGGTGTCTGTGACCTCTCTGTACAGTTTGTCAGCCAGGGCCCTCGGGACACCTTCCCAGGCTATAATGACGACGATGATGACAGCGTTGGCACAGTGATGGCCTGCACGTTGCCGCACCAGACACAGCAGCTTCTCTTTCTCGCTGCCTCTACGGATCACCTGACAGGAAACAAAGCTTGTGAGCTTTTACTCGTATATAAAAATCCAATGCTAATAAAGTCAGATAGAATTTCAGTCAATTGATAGGACGATCCAAGAGCTCCTTGTAGTTCCTCCATTTGGCCACCAGATGTCCAGCACACCCATATATTTTGATACAGTGACACAGCCAGACATATTTGATGGTTACATTTATTTAAGAAGGCTATTGACTCCAACCCACTTCTGTGACTGAATACCAGTTCTTAAGTCAGCTCCCCTAACTTCCCAGTCTTTCTGTCTCAAAACACGCCCACACAGTCACCCTCCCTCAGTAGGGTGGTTGTTTTGAATCCATAAAGTCATTAGCAGGAAGTGTCAGGGGTGACACAGGAGAGGAGGCCACACAGTTGTTACAGAGTGAGACCTCCTACTGATTTGCTCACTGTGGATGACAACTTGCTTGTGTGTCTCCCAGGACCCCTCACTATACAAACATGCACACTCACACACACACACACACACACACACGCACACACACACAAACACCCATGCCACATAAATCGCTTGTTGACAGGCTGTCAGTGTTGTCAGGTGGGATAAACACTGAAAGAAAAACCCTCACTCTCACTTTTTTTTAAAAATCTTTCACTTGAACTGACACAAATGTTAGCACCCAGTCTCTCTTTACTCTTTGGGCCCTGGTTGGTCAAAGCCCATTGGTCACTTTGCGCACTGCCGGAGATATCATTGGAAAGCGGCACAGGTACCTGCTGCAGTATTCTCCTGAACAATAGCCGTTGCCACTTAGACAGTCGAAGGCAAAACTGGAAGCAAAGCCTCACTTTTCAAACTGCTGCAGCATATCTCACTGTATAATCTGTGAACCGCTGAGCTTCTGTATTCATCAGTAAAACTGAGGTAAAAACGACACGATCGTACATGCGTGTCTTCAACCTGGTTGCAGCTGTAGTGCCATGTAAAGAGGTGCAGAGGTGCACAACAGGTAGAAACAGCAGGTTGGGTGTCAACTTTTTTTGAACAGTGCTGATCACCAGATACCAAACAGAGGGTATAATGCACCCTTAGTGGAAGATTCATTTACAAAATTAACATCATCTTTACTGAGGCATGAATCAGGTGAGCAGTAAACTTCTTATAGACTTCAACTCAAGACGTTACTCCCCTTGCTGTTAGAAATAAAGCAGATCTAAGGCACTTAGCACTGGTTTCACTTTTCAGACCCAAAAGCTATGATATGTCCCTCCTTCATATACGGGGACATCTCTCGCAACACTATTGCTTACTGTCTGTTGTAGGCAGGTGTGTTGAAAGTTATCCAGCATTTTTCAAAACCACATGTTGGATGTGTTGTGATGCTACTTACCCACTTAGCAATAGGACATCCATGGGAACTCTTTCCCTCTTTGCCCGTGTAAACCACCTTCTCGATCCGGATGGCTTCCCCCTTCTCTCCAAACCTACACACAGAGAGAAACAATTCACTGTTTTACTGCATGTCTGACTTTAGTGTTGTGACACAAAAACTTGACACTCTCAATGTCCTACATATAAAAACACAGTGTAGTCACTTCTATGTTTTGGCGTCCTGAGAGAAACCAAATCGGCCACAAGGAACTGGGGCATTTAAATACTGAACCTTTACAACTTCATGTTTTGCTACAGCAGACTTGTTATGCTTGTTTCCAGCTCCATGTTTTCATTCTTGGACTCTAATTAGAAAAGCTTTGCACATTTCAAAATATTCCTTGTTTATCTCAAGTCAGACTTGATGAAGACCCCTAAATTCATTTACTGTCTGGAACAAACTGTTCAGCGTCCTTCCTGCTTCCTCAGCTTTATTCTGAAGAGCTACCTCTCACAAACAGAAGGCCTAAATCACAGGATGGGCGTGTCGTTCATGCAGCCAGTTCTCTGTACCTGTGAGATGGTCATATCCAGGATATCCACTCTCACTGACATCACTCAGATCCAAGAGTAGAAAAATGGTGTGAAAAGGAGCGTTCAGAGAAGCGCGAAAGCCTGAACCTTTGCCTTCAAACAGAAATTGCATATTCTGACCTTATTCTGTGAATTTTACAGAACCAGTTTTTCCTTGTGTTCAAAAACCAAGGAAAAGTGGGACGTTATTGATTAAGAGAGCAGGAAAATATGACGGCTCAGCTGGTCAAATGCTATAGGTACCACACCACAATAACTATGAACAATGAATGGCTACACAGTAGCACTTTCAACGGCACCTCATCAGTAACAGGAGATTTCAGATTTCCGCTGAGGGATATTAATCAGTGGTTCTTAGTCTTTATTCCAACTGTTCGTTTTTTTTTTGTTTTTGTTTTTTTGTGTCCCGTTCGGATCATTAGCTATCAGAATTATTGTCTGAAGGTCAAGAAGGATGCCCAACGGATTTACTTTACCAAATGGACTGTTCGTTTTACCTTTCTCATTCTTCTCTGCCTCTAAGTAGTCTGAGGGAGTAGCATTATATGGCAATCCTGACCAAAACAGGTCAACTTGATTAGGAGTGCGTGTTCACAGTCCTCTGCTGAGATTCACACAAGCATGGCAGAGCAAATCTCATCCCTTAGCTTCCAAAACAACTCCAGCCAAAAGGGCTTCTCTTGGAGATATGTCTGTGCTGATAGTAGCTTGAATGCATTAGCCATTGTACACACACATTTCTGTTTGTTTTTTTGTCCTAATGGTGCGAGGTGTGTATTTCTGCAGGTCTGTTTGTAGTTACACAGGAGGAGAGAGGAGGTCAGAGGTTGCACTGGGACGCGGGTATGTCACTGGGACGTGTCAGATGTTTGTTCACAGATCATATCAGGTCTCCTGTCAGCCAGATACCTGCCATTGTGAAAACCTCAGCCTTGAGCAGATTTGGCATGGCAGTGAATGCACGGTGCACCTCCTGAATAGGAATCACCCTGAGGTGGCTGAGAAAGTGGGAGGGGATTAGGCTCTGTCACCACAGGGGTGGCTGGCTGGGGTGAGGGGTAGGTCAGAGGTCAGCCAGGGACTATAGGGGCTTAACATCTTGCGTCATCTCTCAAACAACAAAAAGTGGACTCTGGTTGAACACTCTCTCCCCTCACTTACTCAAGCTGCGCTCTCTGGGAGCTTATGACTCATTGGTCCTACTGAAATCCAGCCTCTCAATGGATAGCAACCACTACAGCATTCAGCATTGTGAAAATGAAGCTTAACACAAGTGAAAGATCTGGTAAAAATGAAAAAAGAGGCTAAAGTGTGTTTACATTTTGCAGAGAAAAATATTAATTAATTCAACCTTGAAAAGAGTTGTTTTGTAGCATGTTTCAGCAAGATAACCCAACAGCAATTTCATTACTGAGGCTGCAGCTGCACTTTGCTTATTAAGGGTTCTATACATGGGATTACAGCAGCAAACAATTATTTGTGGTGTAAAGATCAAGTGGAGTAATGGTGTTTCTGGCAGAGAAGGAAGTCACACTTCCTCCGTGTGTTGCAATTTGAGCTTCTCCTTTCAGTGTTTGGGTAGCCGGTCTGGCTGCACATGATTCCCCCTCCCTCTAATGGGCTCATTATGCTCGCCACCAGCCTCTTGCGAATGGTACTGAACACAAAAAGTGGCATCATGTCCTCTGGCATAAGCTGCACTTTAGTGTCATTTCAGTTTCAGCCGGTCAAGCACTTGTCAGCTTCTGCAATATTCCCCGAGTTGAAGACACGAGTGCACGATCGTGTCAGTTTTGACCTGCAATTTAGTGATCTATCAGTGCTGGAGAATTACAGAGATTCAGAGATTATACAGAGTCTGAGGCTTTCTGGAAAAACTTTGTCTTTGCTTCCAGTTTTCACTTCTTCTACCCATACACCTGATGTAGAGGTTTAGTGTGAGTGTCGCTATCGCTCAGGAGAACACTGCAGCGAGCACTCGCACC
>VOQK01037232.1:0-11434 GCA_015052645.1 Benitochromis conjunctus
AAACGCATCACATTGAGGGTACTTGATTAGGCAATGTTAAAATTTAACAAACGTGTTTAACCGGAAATTGTTATGACACCTGGGTGGAACAGGAAGTATAAAAGAGTCTTTAAACTAGATCTGTGTCTGTAGAGATAGCGAGATGAGTGCTTATTTGTCTCACACCACTGACTGAGAGGATGGGGGGTAGGGGCCTGAGGAGATTATGTGCTACAGCATTCCACAAACAACTTCTACTCTGGTCGTGAATTCTTTGATTTTAGCTTTCAGGCCTAGTTCATGCCCAAATTGAAGTAACTGTTTCGGCACGCAATTTCGAACCACTTCCGGTGCTGACGTCACAAAATAAGTCAGTGTTGGTTTTATTCGTTAAGCCTTGGTCTACAGTGATGGTAACAGTTTAATATCCAGCTCAACTCTGAGTGTGGGATCTGTGTGAATGTGTGTGTCTGTGGCACACAGGCTAGCGGGTGAGGGGAGAGATCAGTGGCCCACACATGGCTGTAATTTAATGGAGAATTGCCCAGTGGTTCCTGTGCAGATGTAAACACAGCAATAGTCAGGCTTTTGTTATTGCATGACTATGACAACTGCCTTCATCAATAAACAATAGAGTGTTGGGGGAAACAAGGACTTCACTGTATGAATAGAACCCCACTGTGTCCACTTCTTACTCTATGATTTTTTTTAGTTATAGACACAATAAAGGAATCTGTGCAATAATAAGATTCAATACCTGAAGTTACACATTAAAGAAGTTAATGCACGACAACAGGCAGGTAATTTTTAAGATGCTATTTAAAACAAAATAAAGATGTCAGAGAGAAAACCATTATAATGAAGTACTCTTAATTTACAAATCTTGATGGGATTATCTAAAGGAATTATAGTTTGGGGGATGAGGAGGTCAAACTTAAAGAATCTGTGACACAATAAACAAAGAGATAGGGAGAGCTGGGCAGTCCACATCAAGCTGTGAGTCAACAGGGGGCCAATCATTCAAATCTGAGATGCAATCTGGGTCAGGGCCATAAAGATTTACAGGGTGGGAAGTGGCGAGCAGAGGGGCTGCAGGATATCAGTCCTCTCGCACTTCTAATTAGCTTATGAGAATATAATGGTTATACAACAGCACAGCGCGCCATCCAAACGTGGTTATATATGTTCATTTAAGTTAAAGGGTGAACGATGAATAATCACTCTTAAGCAGCGGGATGAAGGGGAAAACTCTGTGCAAACAATTTAAATATTTCTCTTATTATGTTCTTTTGGAAGATCGCATTGTCTTCAATGAAAGGAATCGGTTACTAACTTCAAGTGGTTCATGGGGGATGAGAACAGGTATGGTATGGTGCCAGTGAAACATTAATGGCTGTAACACTTCTTTGTGTGTCAGCAATGATATCACGTCGACACGCGTGCCCAGTTTTTGCAACAAAGCAGAAAGTCTGGAATTCCTCACTGATCATATAAATTCACATTAATGCAAAAATTGCTTAAATATGGCAAGAAGAGAACACCGAGTGCTGCCATGACACTGAATTTATTTATTTTTTTAAAATATCTGTGAATAAACCTTTAACTTTTGGGTTAATAGTGGCAACGAAACCAGATCTAAAAAAAATAATAAGTGAATAATTTAATGCAAGTCTAAGTGGTAGATTTACCATCAGCTGAAAGCACTCTAAAGGGCCCTTGGGAATCAAATGGGTAAATCTTTTCTAAATACAAAAGTAACTGGCAGCCTGTAGCACTTGACAGTGAATGTGGTGGCCCACAGACTTTGAGACACCTGGTGGGCTTTGAGTCTCTGGGCGGAGGTTTACAGTGGCTGCAGACAAAGACAGTCGTGGACCTGACGTACCAGATGTACTGACTGCTTTTTGTGAGCACTGAATGAAACTGTTTATCCCCCCGGCTTCTGCCTATTGTATTCGGTAGTATTTACTTGGGGGCACTTAAAAAAAAAATCTATTCACATTTCCTGTAGGACGAGCAGCCTGAATATCATAGTTCTTATTACTTTGTGCTCATGACAAATTATTTGATGTAATTTCCTCTTGTCCCATGCAGTCTTACACGTTGAACGGATTTAAAAAAATACAATAAAAAATAATTTAATAAGACTGCAAATTCTCCTTCTCATACTACAAGTACTGCACAGGAACATGGATAAGGGTGCATTATGGTTGTTATAGCAACCGCAGAAATGGCTTTTCTGTTGAACAATAGTCAGATGGGTCTTTGGGGAGGCCCAGTGGCAACACCCTCCCCTCCACACCCACATCTGCTGCCCTCACATAGAGACTTATGGGATGTTCTGCCGATTATTTTCTGTCCTGCTTCCCCCTTTCAAAACTGACAGGCTGAGAGAAAGAGAATAAAATTAGGAATTCTGCCAACATCTGTGGAGGGGCTGTGGTGTGGCGAGCTCCGGTGCGACAGTTTAGATAGAAAGTTTGAGAAAAAAAGGAGAAACATTTGGAGAGTGTGCTGAATTCATTCGAGTCAGTGGAGTTGAAAGGTGTGTGACAAATGGTCTTATGAGCTTTGCAAGGTTTATAACGGCAAACAATTTAGAGGAAGAGCCAGTAACAGGCATCTGAAAAGGGCTGTGAATAATAACTGCATAGCATCCAGGATAAAATGCAGGACATGGGTCACACTATCTATTATTCTCAGACTGAATGTATACATTTTATGGTACAATTACTTAATGTTTCTTATAGATCTAGTTTCCTTACAAGATAGAGCAAAAATAATGAATTTGAGGGATGTAAGACGCCTCACTCTCTCCTCTAATATAAGCAAATGTTTGAAGGATAGAGAGAAAAGGGGTGGGGGTTACTCTTTAACAAGCAATACTGTAAATTAAAAGCTGGACAAAAAGGAGAAAACCCTATAGTGCCTTTGTCTTTTGATTTCTAGACAGCAGCCTCAGAAGAACTGGATCGAAGCCACCTGCGTGTCTGCAAAGACGCCATGCAGACCGAATACAGAAGAGACACTTTTTTTTTTTTTTTAAATGACTGTGCTTAGCAGATTCACATAAAAGATGCTCAAAGCTGGTGACTCCTAACATAAATAAAACTTCCAAATCTAAAAACAGGATTTATTCTTAACAGGGCTTATTAAATTCTAGACGTCAGTTTTATTCATTTTTTCCATGAATTATTCACAACATTGTCTCAATCTGCAATCCAACCTGTGCAGCGTATCACACTAATTACTTTATTGATTCTTACAAATGCAACTTAAACGGTGGGAAAAAACGGTGAAATTCAGCTAGAGCAAATGAAAGTGGATTCTTCTTTCAGAACAAACATTCAATAGATGTTTTAAAAAGAAACTCTGTGCAATGAAGTACTCAAACTTGTATTGCTTGTATGAATCCCTGGCCTATCCAGTAAGCTACTGATAAATAAGTGCTTTCTCTCAGGTAAGCTTCTATTTAGCATTTAAATGCACACGCACATGCACGCACAGATAAACACAAAGTAATCCTGTTGTCATCATAGGTAGTGACCAATGATGCATTTACAGGCAGGAAAAGAAGGCCAAAGAAAGACTTTAGACTTCCCCCGCATCCATATTGATTAAACAAATTTGCCACAAATCATTTTACAAATGCCCAGCGGGGGGCTATAGAAGTTGGTGGAAATACCCCATTCATGCTCCGTCCTCCCCGCAGGGCTGGAACCTCGACTCTTGGCTCGTTTAAGCGTGCTGACAGTCTCTGATCCTCTGGCCATCTGCGGGGTGGGCTGGTCAGCGCTGAGGGGTCTTTGTGTTCTAAACTTTAGGAGATTTAACAGTGAAACTGGAAGAAGAAAAAAAACCTTCTTAAGGTGAAGGATCCCCCTCATAAATCTGGTTTCTAGCTCATTTGCAAGACACACAAATCAAACTGTGAAGTCAAAATGGCGAGGAGCTAAACTGAAAGGAAGCCTGAGTGAAAAACGTCTGTGTGGTGAACAGTTTTAGTTAAACTTTAAGGGATTTTTTTTTTTCACTGTAACTGGAAAACAAGTGGCATTCCCAGCAGCACATGGCACATGCCTGTTGTGCTCTTTCAGTGACTCATACAAATTTGGGAAAAGATTAGCCCCGCCCCCTACCCCCCACTACCACGCTGCGCTTTGTGAATGAAAATGGGAGGAGACAGCTATGTGGAGTGTATGTAAGAATGAGTATTTTTGAATGCAGGTGGGTGTGTACATGTGCCGAGTTGTTGTCAGACAGCGGAAAATAACCAAAACTGCTTCCTTTTTTTTTTCTGTTTGCAGAGACTGTTTGTCATCTGCTGTCATTGTTGTGCACTACTTGATTTTTTATCTTTTTGATAATGCAAAATTAACATAAAGAGGCAGAATGTAACGCACTAATGTCCCCCGTACGGCACTGTGATCTGACCTGCCCGATGAAAACCCTTTAAAGACATTTTTATCATTCACACCCTCCACGTCCTCCAAATGTTGAAGTAGACATCAGCAGTCCTCAGTGTGGCTGTTCTGTGTAAAGAGGCCATTCCTCCTCTTCTTATAACCTCAAACACATGCTAAGCTCCTATTATTTTAACTACTTCCAGTTACTTCAGATCTCACTCGACCTCTGAGTGCAATCAAGGGAAGGTATGGCCACATTAAAACAACCAGGCAAACCACAGCTTAGGTTGCCCTCGTTATAAAAATTAGATAACATAAAGTTCATAAATGATTCATTAGTGGTGTTGATTCATAAATGATTCGTCTTGAATCTGGGAACAATTGTGAATGCTTATATATAAATCCTTCAAATTATATTTTATTGAATATACATGACTAATCTGCTCTCAGATCTGTTTTTTCTCTTAATAATCATTAGAAACATGTGCCTACTTTTTTGTGCATCAGTCCATACAGAAGTCTAAAGATGATGATGATGAGTGGGCTCAGAGGGAACAGCTGAGTTTGTTTCTGTAGAGAACAACAAACTGCTAATGCTTACACCAGCTGTGTGACCCGGGTGTATAAGAAGGCGCTACCGAGCGGGGTTTTCACCTGTGTAACTATACACATAAAGTAGCCTTGTTATGATTAGCCCATAACGCATTCTTAAAGTCCGATTCATACATGTACAAACACGTGCTCTGGATTATGCACAGCTCGCGTCCCGTCAAACATTTACTGGAATCTTGAATCTATTCCTGTATTGCACAGCTTATAGACAGGCCCTAAATGCTTCCCCAGATCCCCAATCCAACAAAACAGACCATCGCTCATAAAGATGAGTGACGTGAGCACAGCAAGTTATAGTGACCCTGGGACACACAACTCTTCCCTTCCCCAAACATGCAAATTCCCCTGGTTTCTACACCTTTTTGATCTTTAGTAAACAACACATCGGTTTCATTACAAGATGTGTCCATACACAAGTTTTGCATTATTTGTAAAAAGTTTTCAGTTTTTTTTAAAAATAGAAGAGCAGCAGCTTTTTTTCAACAACAGCCTGTTCACTTCATTCTGCTGCCTGTCGCTATTTGACAGCAGGTTGTTTGAGCTGCTGCTGCTGCTGTTTGCATTGGTTGTAGACTGGATGACTGTGTCAACAATAAATTGCTAATAATAATTTTTAGAGCAGACAGTTAAATATCTTGCAAAGACACCACACTGTATAGTTTGATGCTGGGTGCATAAATATGTTTTAGAGAGAAATATGAAAGTATGTCTAATGAACCAACTGCAATGGTTGGTTGTTCAATGTTCATGTTCAATATGAAATTAATTACAGATTCATATTTTGCATGCTCATCGATAGTGCGTAGGTTCCCACATGCGCACTCCACTATGTAACTCTGCTTCGACTCTTTTTACCCGATCTAGTCGGAAGTTACAGAGGCTTGGTCCTCCAGACAATGAGATAAATATACTACTCCACCCTTGCCTGCAGATTTTTCTCATAAAAAAACCCTTTGATAGTTTAGCCATCTGGCTGAGCCAAAAAAGTCCTCATAAAAGAGGCCCAAATAAGGTCAGGGGTCACTCCCTCCCTAGGTCAGGGGCCCTGGAAGGTTGTTATAGTGGACTTTACTAAAGTTGTCAGCTCAGATCCCCTTGACAAATTAAAGCACATTCTTCTGTTTTTTACAAGTATTCCATTACAGTCAGACTTCCCTGAAGGAAATGTTTTTCAGGAAAAATGAGAGGTCGGTCACACTGATATGAAATATGAACTCACCTGGGTAGTGTAGGTTGGGACATGAATTCATTTGTTTTTCATTTCAATATTTGATTATCAAAATCCATTTATTTATCAGTGTTGACCTTTTTCTTTTCAAAACTGTTATCTATGCGCGGATGAGAAAACGGCCTTTACTCAACACATAGTACATTAAAGGTGCACTGACAGCCTGTCATTAACCCTGACCTGTCTGAGCCTCCGTCCAAATGTCCAGAGGATGAAAGGCTCGGACTGGAGTTATCTCGCAGACGCATTTAACTGACTGCTTTCTGTATGTCAGCACACAGAAACTGCCTGCTAACACGACACAGACACGGGGAAGTTTGATACACAGACTACAGAGATTTCAACTGTTTCCCACTTGCAAATTTAAAACTGGGAACGGACATACTTAGATTTCTTGCTCAACTACTGGACGATATGTTTGACTCATGTTTGGAAGCTTAATATGAGGCTACAGCATGAATCTAAGGATAGCATGAATACAAAGAAAGAAATATGTTTGGCTGAGTCTCTCCAATGGTTAAAGGAAATCAAACAAACAAAAAGACTGCATATAAAAGATGGCATTTAGCCACTGGGATATCACTGAATGATTGTGGAAGTTAGGGTCAAAACCAGGGTTAGCACCTGTAATCTAATGACCAGTAGAAAAAGCTACACTTCCAGACCATAGTAACCTCAGAGCTGTTTTTTAAGCCTGTATTTTGGTGGCTGACAGTGGGGAAGAAATAGTAAAACTGTGAGAAAGACCAGGGGAAAAACAGAGTACATTGCCCTTGGTATGGCTTTGAACCCAGGTACCCGAGACTTATAGCATATCTATGTAACCTGCTCAACCCAATGAGCTAAACAAACTCCCTCAAGTACTGTTTTAAAGCCCTTTTAGGCAGTTTAGCCACTACGAAATGCCCCAAAGCCAGCGACTACATTTTTGTTTTTATATATTTATGTTTTTCTTTTTAAAGTGACCCATTTAGAAAAGATGGTTGTCAGCTAATGCTAGCAAAAGTAATTAAAACTAGCCAGGTATAAAAAAAACCCCCTCTAAACATTTAAAGCTTTTTTATAATATATATATTATAGATCCTAATTCTTGATTTTCACTTCTATCATTAAATGAAACGTAACGTTCTCCATTTGCATTTGTTATAAAGAGCGGCGGATTTTGCTAATAATAAAAAAATATTCCAAATAAATACCTGGAGGAATTACCAAGATGGCTGCTTAGTGGTGAGGCTTTCAGATGGACTTAGGTTCAACCAAGGAACAATGAGGTCAAATACAAAGACACATTGTTTTTCCCTACAGATCAGCACCAAGCTAGCGATTTAGCATACAGATACAAAGCACTATTGTTTATGAATGTACTATTGTCATCTAACTCTGTAAGTATAAATCTAAATACACTGCTTAAATATATTGCTTTATCAGCCATAAATATGAGACAGATGGGAGGAAACATCTGTCGATGTATGACAAAAAAAAAAGGCGATTCTTCTTAAACGGGCACTAAATCATTATCAGAGATGAGGTGGGAGAATAGGAACTGAGCATTCATACATCTGTCTTTATACCCTGCGTCTTTCACACATCTAAGGATGAGTTTGGTTTCACCCCACATACATTCAAAAACCCATTAAAAAAAGTTGAACAAATGCTGAGCATATGACAGCCCCTATGTGACTGTGGGAAGGATGACACAAAGGCAAGCGTTTTCCACCACACAGCTGCTCAGTTGGAAATTTGTCTTGTTCCCATTGTCTTACTCTTTAAAAGAAGTGCTAAAGCTCTCACTCCATGCTCCAGTCACTTCCTAAGGAAGGTGCTATTGGATGATACATGTGGCAGAGTGTCCAGTTTCAGGGGAAATGGTGAGAGAATTAGTAGGGGACGATGAGCTCCATTAAACACCGGAGAAGTGGACCTGGAAAGGGAGTAATCTACAGGTGGGGTATGAAAAAAGAGCCCCCGCCAGACTAAAATCATATCTTTGGTGACCACAAAGTGAATTTATATTATATCTTGTTAAAGAATTAACAGCATTGTTGTTATAAAAACAAACAAACAACAATATTAAACTACAAAAGCAAACATTGCTTTGAGGGTTTAATAAATAATTTATCATAAAAACGACATGTTTTTTCTTATATTTTCTCTAAAATTAAGTTTAAAGGTGACAGAAAATAGAGAAATAAAGAAATAAAGCCTTTAAATTCCAAACAGACAGAACTGCAAACCTTTACAAAACACATCTTTTGACGCCGCGACTGAAAATACGAACATTTTTCTCACAGAACTTTTGCCTGGGGGTCCGAGTATGAGGGGGGGCTCCATCACAGCACACTGTTATTAATCTTAGTTAATTGTAAAATTCTCCATTCAAACACCACGCAGCTGTATTTTTCATCATTAAGCCTGTGTTTATAGTTGGAGGAAATTGCCTACAAAGTAAGTGATAGATAATCAAATCTCAAGCAAACTAACAGCTTGTGGTCATCTACCACAAAACACACACTGTTTATCCAAACATCCTCTGAATGTGGGGAAAATCGATTGAAATATGCTTTAAACATGAATTAATCAGTTACAGAACAATCTGCGCGACTGCAAATGTTACTTAATTTACAGACTGTTACTGTCTATATAGAAATGGTATTTTTTGGGTTATTATCCATATACTTGACGTTCATTCAAATGTCACTATTTGATCTATTTTACACTTTTTCTGCAGTGTTTCGTTGAAAATATCTTAGGAGAGCATTTTCAGATATTTGTATTAGTTCAGCTCCATCTTAACCAATCATAATTGATTGATTGATTGGACAACACTTATTTTTCTAATATATCATAACATCATCCCAACTGGGGAGATTCTGCATAATAAATACTATTAACTTCAAGTAATGTCTGTTGCTTTACATGCATTATTCTGATTGAATGTTTTCTACATGTACTTTTTCTGTGAGTTGGATGTGGCATTCCTTCGCTGGCAATAACACAGCTTGCATTCCATTTGTTGCACGGTGATGGCATCCTCTTTTGAAAAGGAATGCATCATGGTGGAATAATTGCCCTACTGCTCTCAGTCCACTTAGTTAAAAGGGATTCAGATGGCTTGGGATCTCTGTCTCTCTTCCCCCTCCACCGCCTCTCCTCTCATGGGGCAAGGAGAAGAGGAGAGTATGAGGGGGATGGGTGTTTGACTTGGGAGAGCAGAAATTGGGAGGGGGTTGAGTATTTACATAAATGGCCAATCTAAGTTTTTTCAACCTCCATTTTAATCTACAGAAACTTAAGGCAACCTTTGCCCTAAAACGACGAGCCGGTCTTCTCCTCTCATCGATATCTAAAGTTAACACGTTGGCTGGCATTCCACGAAGATTCCACGCAGTAGCTTCCCAACAGAAAGTGACGCGCACAACTAACAGACATGGATATTGGATTATAGCGGCATTTTAGAGGTCACATGATCCTCTCGGATCACGCTCACCTCTCGTCGGCCGGGGAGGTCGACCAAGTCGTGGTGGTGGAACAAGTGATCGCATGAGGCTGTGGCTTATCTCAGCCTACACATGCATGTTCACACGCAGGACACACACCGCCACATGCACACGCCTACCTACATTGCACTTGTTAATCATGGTTTCGCAAGCATAACAGGTTCTAGAGTTTCAAAGTAATTTGCTTTTTAAAACGTGGTAGTGGGTGTATCGCTCATTAACGCGCACTTAAATTTGTCTCTAGGCTATTCAACTACAGGACGATACTTCTAATGGAATAATAAATAAATAAAATTAACTAAAAGTCATAACATCATTTTTATTACCACACAACCAGCAGTGCAACAGACATGGTGTCAGAGGCGTGCAGTTGTCAGGGATTAGCTCCCTTTTGCTGGCACAGATGGATGTATCAGCCACCACCAGTGATGAGTGGCTGAGCATGGACAACTGCCTCAAATGAGCTTCTAAGCAGGAATTTGGGTCCAGACAAAGACCTAAAATCATACGACAAGACAACCATCTGCATTTTCAGGGTCAGTTTTGATTAACCTGTTGCACTGCAGTTTTTTGGCAATACACTAAACCTGCTGATAAAGATAAACATAATGCATATTCAGGCATTTGAAACAGGTTTTGTTAGAAATAATGAAAGCTGATTAGAACTAGTGGCACCACTATTTTGTCCCACATTATGAAATCATAGCATTAAACAAAACAAAAATGATTTTATGTAAATTAAGTTAAAATTCTCTGAATAACATCAGTTAATAATGGAGCTATAATAATGCAGCTGGCATTGTATTATTAGCCGTTCTTCCCACACAGAAACTGGCGACTAGTCACTCCTATTTATGGGAACAAACATTCCCAACACCCAGATCTTTCTTCACATTCCTGGGCTTTGTTGAGCCCACCCCCCTTTCTAAAACAGAGAGATCTGATGGTGACAAATCTTCAAACCAACTTCCTCTTTTTCCTTTCAACTCAAGTAATGGCCCAGTGAACTGGATTCTCTGTCCTGACTCACATCCTCTGTGCCATAATATTTATGCTGCCTATTGAAATGGTGGCATGATCAAATTGCTGCATGAATCACACCACAGGCACCAGCTCACTAAATTACACCCTGACTAAGAGTCTGAATATTAGTCTGGGATAATGTGATATTAGAAACAATGGCTTACTTTCCCTGTATTATTTATTAAGTTAATTTATTGCACCTCTGATGACAGCAGCTGCTTGCCTAACCTGAGCTGCGTATGAATCTGGGTGGAAATCTTGCTAACTGAGGTGGCGACAGTCAATGCCTCATCCATGCTTTTAGGGCATTGTTGTTATCTCCGTGGCCAGGTCAGACTTATCTCACAGAAGGAACTGTATGTGAACAGAAACAATAGGCTTGATTGAGTGCATTCCCCACAAGGTGTTAGGTTACACGAGCCTGGTCTATTTAATAGATGATATCTGTCTGAAAGCACTTTGCCACATGATCTTTATCACAAGAGAAATGGTGCATTATTCATAAACTTATTAATTTTCTGCCATGAAGACGTGATAATAGGAAATGTTATGGGGGTCAACCTTATAACAGGGTATAAGTTCGAGGCAAGAATTGCTAGAAAAAAATATGCCATTTTTAAAAATGAAGTTTTTAATGATCATATCCAACCATGCCAATTATTTAATTTACATTTGAAGGAAATACATCT
>VOQK01037233.1:4818-30565 GCA_015052645.1 Benitochromis conjunctus
TTCAAAACAGACTGCGTCATTTAAAGAAGATGGAAAAAAAAAAAAAGAAAAAAGATAAAAGAAGTGTCTTTGTATGCTTTCTGCACTTTTTGGAAATGGAAGGCAAGTTAGCCTTCAATGAGCTCTCATAAAGGAGATTATTATATTAAAAATGAATATGGCTATTCATTCTTAATATGTAGGATTGATATGTTATCAAAACAAAAATTCATAAATGATATTTGAAGTATTAATTATGTTGTGTAATACTGGTATTTTAATCAATGTAACACCTATTTTTATACGAGCATTGGCAAATTCTCTATCGATTATGGGTTTCTTTTCTTTTGATTGCTTTGCACTTATTGCACTATATTGACCAAACTATGTTATTGTCATCAAATAAACATGATGTCAGGTTCATATAATGTGCTTATGCGGAAACTGGAGGTGGAAAGAGGCCATTTGGGGTTTTGGTTCAGCACGTGGGTTTTAGAGGTGCAATCAAGAGAGTTTTCCCACAGCTAAAAGTTGTTTTATGCTGTAATCAATTAACAATATGACCAGATCAGACTATGTTGTGCACTCAGTGAAAGAAGATAAAGATACAGTGCATATGTGCTCCACTTAAACGGGGAGGTTGCGTCTTCAGTGAGAATTGGAATCAATGGGTATTAATCAATGGCCATTATGTAAGGCAGGCTTTCTGCAATTATATCACAACGACATCATCCACATTGTCATCTGCCAATGGATGAGCAGGTGTTTTATATAAACATCATTTAGCATCTTCGCAAAGTCAGCGGGTATGAAACATAAAGAGCGATTAAGATGTGCTGGGTTACGTTTTTGGTGTCCAAACGTGATAGGTTTGTTTGATATGCAAACAGTTTTGTAAGTGAAGACGTTTGTCGCAAATATAAGAAATCATGTTCAAAATCGACTTTTTTTTTTCCTCCTATCTTTAAAGTGCTTGTTTGTTAAGTGACTTCTCACTTGACCCACTTAAATCCAATATGCAAAGTAGATCTATAAAAATGCAGAGGATGCAGTGTGCCACCATTTTCAGTGTGCAGCAAGCGTCACCATTTAGGAATTCAGTGTTCCAGAACTGAGATGGGCACGGATCTTTCTGGAGAGGAATCAAAAGAATGGAAGAAGTGTGTGTGTCTGTGTGTGTGTGTCGGGCGAGGGGGGGGAGTGCCACATCAGACACCTTAATGTGACACTTAATTCTGAACTCAAAAGGAATAACTATGAATTTATATGATTTTAATCGACTTTTTCCCGGAGAAAACGGCTATTTTACGGTATTTAACTGTACCGAGTTTTCTATGCGGTGCCAGCTGCCTTTTCTCAATGACAAAAAAGGGAAAAAATCCAATGCTCTGGGTCCTCTTCTTTTGTTGGATCTTTTCATAGAAGCCCAGAATGAGAACAGAAGGCACCATTTGGGAGATGAGGAGTCCTGGAACTGAGTGTAACTGTGGATGTGTCATACATGTAGCAGGGGATGTGAATCATAGCCAAGAAGTGCGTGCAGTTGCCCAGTATTAGTGGCCTATGGGATGTCGCAGTACTGACAATTTTTGACATTATTTATTTTTCCGATGCCAATGTTGAAAGAGGAAATCATTTATAGTTTACTGAGGTTCAACGAGGATCTGAGCAGTGCATTGACAAATTGTTTAAAATGCGGGCAGATGGCTGTTTTTCTCTTTATCTGTTTTATTGTTATTATAATTTTCATAGTATTGTATTTTTCAGGATGATTTGGCTACGTTCAAGAGAAAAAAGAAGAAAACAAAAAAAAAACACTTTAGCACAATTACATAATCACTGAATCGTGTATTCCAAATGGGCTTGTTAATACCATATGCGTGCATATGTACATCTCTCTAGCCCAAACTCCCAGTGTGGACCTTTATCACTCTGTCCCGGTGTAATTGGGGAATGGGTGCACTGAGAATCCCACTGCAGGAGGCTATAATGTGCACGTGTGTGCGTGCAGATAGAAGGGAAGGGAAGCAGGAGGGTGACTACTTCCAGTTGAAATAATGCTTTTAACCAGCCAATGGCCTCTTTAGGTCCTTACACAAATGGATGCATCAAGGAAGAACAGAGAGTTTATTATTATCCTTTCCCAGATTATTCAGTCTATAGCCTTCTACAAGCCTCCTATATAGTGCATTCAGCAGCTGTGGAAATTTTTCAGCAATAATCCCTCACACAAACAGTACGATTCTTGCAGTGGTCAATCTTTGTATTCAGACGAGGAAAGAAGCTCTAAGGTGAAATATCTCCAACTGTGTTGCTTCATGCTACATGCGAGCCCCCATGATTTATGGCTAAAACTCACCGTGTGGAATCTGATGCAGGGCTGATGCAACACAAGGCGTGATGTAGGTGCAGATGTAGCTGTCACAGAGGCCTCACTCTTTTGCTTTGCTTGCAACAAGGAAAGTTCAGAAGACACTGGTTAAGTTTGTTTAAAAGATTTTTTTTTTCCCTCAGAAAACTAAGAGCAGAGGGAGAGACACTCTCCTTCTGCTTTCACACCATTTGAGAGTTAATCAATGTTGAATCAGAGTGGGACAGCGCGTGAAACCCGTCCAAGCTGCGTGAAGTTGTTGGCTCATCATTCTGCTATTTTCGGTACATGGACTTTAAGTTGGAGGCAATTATTTTCTAACAGTGTATGAAAATACCCGGCTAATTAAACATTTTCTGGATTTGATTTAGCAGACTTATGCTAAGATTATATTTCATAGCTGATCAGATGGTACTGGCAGAGTTTTGTGTTTATGGTAAATAAAATCAGCTTGACGCTACACATACACAGGGCCACGTTTACCTACTACAGAGCCCAGGGGCAAAAGAAAGCTCTAGGCCCCCTTCAGTCCCTTCAGTTCCTCTTTGTGTACTGCATATGTATCATGTTGTATCATGTTTTAAGTGTCCATGTTGCAAATAATGCAAAATATGTACTGATTAGTTTGCTTCTGAACAATTTTATTGAATAAATCATATAAACAGAAATCAAAGTATTCAAGTAGATTAAAGCGAGGACTTCAATAAACAGTAACAACTTTGATTATGCATTATTAGTTGTTATACATAAGAATCATTTTTCAAAATATAGTTTCATGCAAGCAACAAAAAATTTAAAGCATTTAATTGCACAAATTCAGGATTTAATATGAAGTAGAAATGAAAGCACTGGCCTTAAGCCCTCATACTTTGATTGTTTTTTAAGTCTTTTTAAAATTTTTTTACCACAAAGCAATTGTCAAAAACAATGAAGACAGTCTTGATGACACATAAGAGCAATGTGTCAAAAATGTGTTACGCAGATTCACGTAAATAACAAAAACAGTGTTCTCTCTTAGGTTTCAGGCCTTTTACTTGTCGTATACCTTCATTCTTTTTTAAAAATGTAATTTGCAATGAATTAGATTTACCACAAAGTAATTGTCAAAAATGCTAAAGACTGTCTTCCTTATGCATTAATGAGCTCTTATGCAAATGAATGGTTTGTCAAAATGTGTTGTGTCAAAAAAGCAAAAAACGATGTATTTGCTTTGGAATTTTTTTTTTTTTTTAAGTTTGTTAGGCCAAAACGGTGTAGAAAATTTAAATGAGCATGTAGCAAATGGTGTTTTAAAAATCTTTGATATTTGAATGGCTAACGCTGAATCATTTAGTTTCAAATCCTGAGAGCGCAAACAACACAGATCTCCATCAACCTTTTTGATGATACATAAAGGAAATCGCCAAACGTTTGTTGAAATGTGAGGATTTCGTTCTTTCTTTAATATTTTTTTTCTTAAGGCCTTTAATTTGAAGGATTGTATTATTGAATTGCTGCCCCGATGAAACAAACATTGACAAAAGTGATCAAATTATTATTTTTGTTGTTGTTAACCAACCCGTATCTTATAAAATGGGGATGTCAAACTCATGTTCACATTTAACAAGCTTTAGGTGTCTTAACAAAATGAGCAAAAAAGAATTCAGTTTCAGCATTACGTCTCTTTTTTTTACATTGATCTAATTTACCTGTCTATACAGATACATTACATGTAAAGCTTTTGTGACCTTATAAATTGTAGATTTTTCGTAAGTAAACATTAGTGTTATTTGCCTTTATTTTTTAAACAGCGACCAGATTGCCGGGAGGCCATCCAGTTTGCTGTATAGGCCTACCGGCAATGGCATGTGTTTGATACCCCTGCAAGTGCTTCGTTATTTTGATTGATTGATTAATAATACTTTATTTATTTTAAGCTTGTATGCATTGTCTCTTTTTTTAGTTTACCACCTGACGCTGTAACAACACGTTTAAATGATAATTAGGCCAATGCGCAGCTGCCCTCTCTATACGGAGACAGATAGAGAGGGTGGACATTTTCCATATGCTCGAGCGATGCCTCGCCTACCCCCCGCCGAAGATGCCTCATCCTCGGCGCTGCCTCGCTGCATTTCTGCCACTCGGTCTCCATGATGATGTGAGCAATTGAGTTCAAGGAGATCTGGGTAATTGAGAGGGCAGGGATGGCATCTGACAGGCACCGATGGCTCCAATGATTACTTTAATCAGAGTGGTTAATGGAATTCCTTCAGGCATGTAGAAATGCTCAAATGTTCATCAGCATTGAACCGATTTTTACCCCCACTACTACACCTCCTCCTCTTCTACCTCACGTTGCCATAATTACTGATCAGTTTGCTTTCCTCTTTATGCCTTTAGTTTCTGTCTAACACTCAGCAGGCGATGAGGTGTTTGTTCCTGTGGTCTTGTGTGAATCCACAATGGGAGTCACTGGGATGCTTTATGGTCAGAATGCATTATGGATGAAGTGTTTTTAACATTGGTAAATGTGTTAACATTAAAAGGGTCAGTCAAGCACTCAAACACAGTGAAATCTGTACACAGGCAAGCATGTGCTCATATAACTACAGAGCACTTTAGGCTCGTGTATAATGACTGCTCAAAATGAGACGTTTATGTCTTATTATCCAAATAAAATAATTGTTCTGTTCCATGAATACTTTGCCAACTTTCAGGGCTAATCAGCCTCTAAGTTAACAGCCTTACTGTCTAGCCTGTGCTGAATAAACTTTAAGAAACGATCCATTGCACAGTCTGGATCCAGACTCTGATGCCATCTGCCAAACAAACTAGGGTACTCGCTGTTTAAATTCTGTTTATATAATTGGTTTGAGAACATTTTTTTCCCCCTTTTGTGATATGCATGCTGGCAAAATGTGACACATATATTTGTATTATTTTGAATTGATTTGTGGGTTCTTCTGTCCATCTGCAAACTGTCTGGGTATGTAATGTTTGTAAGGGGTGTGGTGTGGTAAAATCTCAATGTTTTCTTTTGAAATTAGCTAACCACATGAAAGCGCAGAAATATTATACCAACTTGAACAATGTTTTAACTTGTTTTATGTTGTGTTTACTAGCAAAGCAAGCAGCTTTACTAATCAGCAGAACTTTATCCTACATCATTTTCCATCCAAAAGATTGTGGTATTCAATTTAGGAGGTTATTGCATAATATATATACACTTGCTATTACCAGATTGGGCACAGTTTGGCCTTCAAAACATAACCATAATTCTTCATGGCACAGCTTTGACAAGGTATTACTGTTCCTTAGTGATTTTGGTCTATTATCATATGATAACACATAGCATCACACAGTTGCTGCAGATTTGTCATCTGCTGATTTGCAAATCTGCCATTTCACCACATCCCAACAGTGTTGTGTGGAGGTCATTATAGTACGATTAACTCATTGTTATGTTCAACGAACCATTTTGAGATGACTTGAGTTTTGTTACCTTTGGTGCGTTCTCCTGCTGGAAGCAGACACGAGAAGATGGGTACACTGTGGTCAGCAACGGTACTCAGGTAGGCTGTGGCACTGATGTTGTTTATGCCAAATTCTGAGCCTAGCATTTGAAAGTCACAGCAAAAATAGAAACTCAGTTTTCCCAATCTACTGTTGTCCAGTTTTGGTGAGCTGGTTGAACAGTAACGTCGGTCTCCTGTTTTTAGCTGTCAGGAGTAGCACCCAGTGTGGGCTTCTGCTGCTGTGTCCCATCTGCTTCAAGTTTACGCATTGCGCATTCACAGATGCTCTTCTGCATACCTTGGATGTAAAGAATGATTATTTGAGTTACTGTTCCCTGCCTATAAGCTCAAAGCAGTTTGGCTGTTATCCTCTGATCTCTGACAACAGCAAGGCATTTTCACCCAGTTAAGCTGCTGCTCACTGGATATTTTCTCTTCTGACCATTTTCTGTAAACCCTAGAAATGTTCATGTTCAATCAAGTTGCTGCCATGTCACTGACTGATTAGTTATATGCATTAACAAGCAGTTGAACATGTGTGACTAATCAAGTCTATATAAAGTAAGAATATAGGAAATGAAGCTTGAAATAGTGGAATCACAGTGAGAATATACTGACAGACCTCTGTTTTTCCCTTGCAAGATTAAAATCTGTGCCCATATCATGTGCTTCAGGTTCTGCCTGAATGTTATTTCCGCCAACATGTCCCTAAGGAATAATACATAATATCCTCTCTGCAGTGTTTTGTTTGAACTTGATTACTCATGAGCACAAATAACATCCCACTAAAGGAAATAAGATCCCAAAGCTATAACCTAAAGGCTATAATGACAGGGATGAAACTACGGAGCACAGATTTCTACGGGTTCATTCAATCATGTCAAAACTCCATCAGGATAATCTGACTTTCATTCCCTGTAGTCAGATTTTAGGCCAAGTATTCAAGTTTGATTTCATGTGTTGTGGAATTAGTTCTGTATTTACATGTACATAAGTTATTTATATAGGATACTTTATTAATGTAATCCTGTGTGTGCATGTATGTATGTGTATGTGTGTGTGCACATGCATTGATGTCATCATGTGACATGACATCACATAGGAGTAAATCCCTCTTTTGCTTACTCCCACGGAGGGAAAAAAAAACAACATAATGGAAGTCATTCTTATTCTGCTGTTACCATTAGAGGCACCCCCACTCCTCTCAATTCAATGTGAAAGGTAATCCTGAATACAGAGTGGCTTGCAATTATGCTGAGAGCCAGTGTGGCATATGTACAATACTCTAAATAGAGTACCATATATTGTTCCCATGCTGTGAGGGGAAAAAAAGAAAAATCAAGGGATAAGCTGATGTGAATGGAGTTTCATGCTTACCAACAGATATGTGTGATCAAAGCTTTTAAAGACGTGCCTTTATCTCACTGACTATATGCACGTGAAGAGATAAGAAGATGTTGTTTCATGTTTTATTTCATGCCTTTTTTATTATGGTTTCACTTTCTTACCATAACATGCCTGCCTCCTCCCTCGTTTACCTTGTCCTCCTTTTCAGTTCCCACCGGGCAGCCTGGTTATATTCGTCAGGCCTCCCGTTTTGTTTGTTTGTTTATGCCGGCTGCACCCGTTGATCCGGAGCTGCAGTAACCCTGTTGTTTGATAAATGGCAACCATAGCATTACTGACTCCCCAGCCGAGCCTGGTGATGCCCGGCCAAAAAACAACAGGTTGATGTATGGCTTCCTTCACAGTGTCAAGTCATTTAAGTAGAGTCAGTCCAGGCACTGTGCTTCTATATACATCTGTGTTTGTGCGTGAACATCTTGGAACGTTTGCCCTGTCCTGGTCTGGCTCATGTGTGTCGTCAGCTTGAAAATTTACAGACAAAAAAAAAATAAGGCTATCCATGATCAACAATGCATGAGAAATGCATGTTTGCCAGGTTATTGTTTGGGAATTTTGTCATGCAAGCTGACAGCAGCGGGAAACATTGTCGAGCCGAGGGACATCACTGTTGTGATCTAGACATATTTTTCCATCCAGTTTGGAATTGCTTGAGATGTTTGAGACAATAAAGGGGTTACTCGAGTGACTTTAAAGTTTTCTGTGAAGACTTGTGAGAGAGATTAAAAGAAGAAATCTGTCAAAATTGAGCATGAGTTTTAGGAATCATGTGGGTAAAGCTCCACAGAAACCAAAACACCCCGTCCCGGTTAGGGATGTCACAATAGCAGATTTTCATTTTTATCTCAAAAAGAATTCATTAGGTACAATAATCTTGCAAAAGCCAGTCTCAGATTGTTGTTAGCTATTTAGGTATTAGATTTAATTATTGCAGAGATTTGTGGATCAAAATGTTTGACTAAGAAGAAATGGGAACCAGATGATAATGTCACAGCACCGACAAAGACAAAGAAAACAAAATTCATAATAGAGTAGACGACACATGAGTGAAACAGAGCCTGGAGGATGGATGTGAACTTTCTCAATCAGGCCTGCGACATCCTAAAAGGAAAACAAATCAAGGCTCCAAAAGATCAATAACAGGCCACATTATGAGACTGTACTGCTGTTTTTCTCTAATCCCAGTGCATTTAATCAGTAACCTATTTAGTAGTTTGTGTCATAAGAAAAACTGTAGGCTTGTTTAAATAATTGTAGTTATAGCATTTAGGTGATTTTTTTTTTCTTTTACGTTATTAACACATCATTGGAACCTGCAGCCAAGTTTCAGTTGAGTTGACTGAAGTGTGGCTCTTACTTGATGCATTTTTTAAGTCAGCCTCACCCTCTGGAAAGAGTGTATTGCCAAGCCCTGTGTACTAGAAAATAATCCTGTTTAGCATTTCCCAGATTCCTGACAGTTCCAAAAGAAAGGGGGAATCTTCTGAGCATTCAAATCACCTAAATTTACCTAAAGATATTTGAAAAAAATATCAGTTAGTTTTAATTTAAAGATCACAAAGAACTGCTGACTAGCTAGTCAAAATAACAACAGCTAAGCTAGCATTATGGCAGCTAATTTTAGATTTGAGTTTCTTGAAAATTACAGTTTCCTTGTGAAAAATAGTGTGATTACGTTTTTTCACTCATTATCTGATAGCAGGATTTCAAAGAAAGTTTGGGTAACACCAGCTAACACAGGCTAAATGTCCTCAATAGCTCACCTCGGTTGCACTGTCAGAAGTGAGTTTTATTGACTCAACATCCTGTATCAGACTCTTGTCACAAACTTTTACAGCCTGCTCAACACTAAATAGATGTGAACACTTTACACTCGCTATTTTGATAGCCGAGGTAAACAGCAGGCTGACAGACTACATTTAATATAGACGAACGCTACCCAAAGCATTTGAGGTGAGAACATAAAGCTATTGCAAAATATTTAACCGACATGTATCAGATTTTTTTTTAAATTCCAGATTTATTCTTAGATTTTAATATTATTTAAGTAAGTTAGACGCTAATGTGTACAAAAATGTTTTAATACACAGACAGTAGCAGAAACCTGCTGGCTGTCCATCACGGGGACGGGGTATAGAGGGTTAATAGGGCTCAAAAATTAAAATAAACAGAATGTCAGTGATTTATGAAGAACCCAGTTTTTAACTGCTAAAACAGAGCAGCCCACTACAGTGCTTCAACCAGGCCCACCACAAACTGTTGATACGTCTTTGCATTAAGGCACAGGGAAAAACAATATTGTTTGGCATCTCACATCACCTAGTTAGCTAGTTAGTCCTCACCAATGCACCTTTTCAGTACTTCATTCAATAACGTGGTACACTCTGACACCCCAGCTCCCTACACTGGAAATTAGGTGCAATTTTCAACACAACTTATTTGATCTTGTATTGGGTGTTTAATGTAAGCTTTCTTTATTGCCTACAAATATTTCTGTGTAAAATCTTTGTAGAGCTGCTTCAGCCCTGCTGTACACTTTGTTTTGTCTGGGTTTAAAAAATCAAAGGGAAATATATTGTCTCATATATGCTGCGTACTGTGTATTTTCTGCTGTGAAATCACTTTCTTTAAAGCTCCTTTTAATGCCCATCTTAAACAAGCGCACTTCCTCCACCTGGGTAATTTGTTTTCTTTGAAAGACCTGCTACCCGACAGCATTTTAAAGCACTGTATAAGATTATTTGCCCTACAGGTTCACTTAATTTTCTTCAAATAGAAAATGTATTTATTTAGTATGAGTTTGGGTCACAATTAGATTTTATTGTTATTGGTAAAACTGGGCTCACTGGAGGTATGCTTCTAATAGTTTGAAAGGGTGAGATAAGCACCGCGTGTGGGCGGCTTTTGTCTTTGTGGGTCGGCCTCTGCAGCACACACTTGAACAGGTTTCTGATTTACTGTAAAATTAGCTCTTACTTTTCTTCTTTCTCTCTATATCTTTTGCTCCCTTTCTCTCTTGTCCCCATTTTGTTTCTATCTCTGTGGCTTTGGAAGTGCAGCGAGGAGTCGGCACAAACCGGGGCCTTGCTAAAGGAATTAGACTGCGCGCTGGGAGATTGCTCAGATAATGAAATGGTGGGAGGTAGAAAAACTCATTTTCTCACTTGTGAGAGAGAGACATACTAATGTGGCTATTGAAAATAGCACTGAATAGTACTGACAAGAAAGAAAGAGACAATTCCAAAATCCAACAGTGTTATTTGATTTCAGCTCATGAGATACGGACCTGCTTAAAGGATAAAGTTTGGCACTGGGTTTAACTATCGAAAATGGAATTGTCATGATGGGAAAACTATTGTTTTCCAACAGTGTCCTCCTCCCAGATCGCAGGGAGTGACAGTTTGCTTGTATTTAGACAATAGCGAGGCTGAAGTTGGCAGAGTGTGGGTGTGCTTGTTAAAAAATGGCTCCCGTGGAACGGCTCTGAGAGCTCTTACAACACTATTGACGTCAGCTACTTGTGATGTTCTCTCTGCTGTACCTGCGAATATGTGTGTGTGAGTGTGTGTGCGTGTGTAGGCTACATGCATAAAGAGCAGGGAGTTAGAGTAGTTTAATGAAATTCACAAAGGCTGAATGGTGAAGAATAAATAGCAAACAGAGGTGACGAATGATGCAGTGTGCAGCCGTTTTAAATTTATAAGAAGAATCGCAAGCTGACTGGTGAATAACTGTTTGTCATCCAGCTTGACGTGTACATGTAAGGAAATATTGTATCTTCAAAGCTGCACATGCCTTCTTGTTATTCTGCTCAATTTTGTCCACTATGCGTCATCATTGGCATTGATCCAGACACGGTGCCAAAGGAAAAAGAAAAAGAAAATCCAAATAACTTCAGCTAGGTTTTATAGGAAGAATCAGCCTGCCACTCACAGAAAGAATGAACAGGACCACACATACAAATGACTTTTTTACTGAGATGCTTTGGGTTTGCTAGTTTTATCTTCATTTCATGTTGCTTCACTTATTAATTGTAGCATTTGATTTTTAATTGTAAGATGGTGACATTTTGGTTTGGCCTGTTGCCGTTCTAAAGGTCCCAGCTCTACCCTTGCTAGTAAATCTATTATACCTGTTTTTGGACTGAATTAATGTTTTTTTTTCTTATTCTAGCATATTTATGCAGCAATAGAAAGAGCAGAAGACATATAATTGTGAGTGAAAAAAGACATGGTTTTATTTAAGCTAGATACAACATAAAAAGAAACGGGGGGGTTGCAAATCAGCTTGCAGATATGCAGCACCTGTGGTGAGGCTAAACCAATGGAAATGGGCTGATGGTGGAAGAGCAGCAGCAAGAACCCTCAAACAAATAACAATGACAACTGATATGACATGGATTTAGTCAGAACAGAATGAAAAGAAGGAGCTGTGGCAGAGGTGGGCAGCAAAGTGGCTTGCATTGCACAGCAACTGTTGACTCTGTTAAATAAAAACCCCATCATCACATATTACATGATTTTTCCTAAAATCGTTTCTTCATCATATATTGAGATCTGGGGTATGGGGGATAAAAAAAAAAAATACAGCTATTTATAGCTAGAACCATAAACTGAATCAATTCCGACTCCTATAGAAATCAGTGTGAAATGCTCCCCTTAACATTCACAGTATCCTTGGTTGCCTGGAACATATTGTGATATGAAGGCTGGTATGAAGTGAGCCAGAGCTAGCTAGATGTGATTGATAGATAAATATATAGGTGAATGTAGTGAGATGAATGGGTCACAGATGAGATGTTGATCCAGGACAAAGCGGAACAGAGTGTATGGAATTTATGGAATATTAATGCTGGCTGTGGAAAACAGTGTGGAAACCGTAGTTGAATTAGCGTGTAATGTGTGTAATGTGTTAAGGTGTGAAGCAGCAATCTGAACAAATAAAGAATGAAATCAAGAAGAGCAGCTGAATCAAAGGGGTTTCGGGCCTCAGGAGTACCACAGAAGCAGCTTTACTTAGATATGCTAACTGGATGCATATAGAAGCTGAGCCATCAGCTGAGATATGTTAGTGTTGAGATTATCTGATCTACAGTACCTCTGCTACTGAGGGTTTGCTCAATAAAACTACTTATTCACTTGTACATTCTTTAAGAAAACCCATTTGAACTGTTTTTCTGCACTGTGCCACCCATCAGAGCAGCTGACCTTCACTTTTACCCCAAAACTCCAGGGATTTAAACCCGACATTGAAATTTTCCATTTCTACCTTGTGGCCCATAGGTGAGTTCAACAACTGGTTCACAACAAGGCACCATACAAACAGTGGGAAGAAGTCATTGCTGTGTATCCGATCTCATTTGCCATGTTTAAGTGTGTTAACAGGAGGAATTAGAACCAAATTAATCCACCAGAGATCCCCAGCTCATCTCACTGTCAAGATATTATTATAGACTCCATATAAATGTGTAAGGTGTCATGGGAGGATCTGGTTATTGAATTATGCCAAAATTAAACCATTAGCAGGGAGGAATCAATCTGACTAGAAACAGCGTGATGACTCTACTCGGCAAGAAAGAATAGTTTATTTTTCACTGACATTTTGAAGGACATTGTAAAGTCTCTATCGCTTTTTGTGCTGACACTTTGCAACAGTATTTTATGAAAAATGACTCAAAAAGCAATATAAATTGGTTTACACAGTGACCTGTGGTAAAAATGCATTCCATGGGTGCAAACAATTTCCTCCTCTGTAGATATAACCTCAGCGAATAAGAAAAAAAAAATCCTTCCTCTCTGTAGAAAATAAAGAGGGGTTTAATTGGCCAGCAGTAAAAGGTCTGTCCATTTTTGCACTTGGGGTTGACATTCTCATTTTTACACTGCCTTTGCTGCTAGCAAATGTTAAAGGCTGTGAATATGACTCTGTCAGCATAAGTGCACCAGTCTCTAACTAGAGATAAGGACCATATGGATCATGAATGAGAAGATAATATCTATAGGTTTTCATTATGCTTGAATCTGGCCTTTAATGCACACATTTGCAAGGAGAGAACCCACAGAAATTGCTTAAACGCACAAAAAACTCACAAAAAATGAAGTCTCAAAGTAAAGTAAAACCTGTTACGCTTCTTCTTCTTCTTTCTGCTGACAAAATGTTAACTGCTAATGGCTCCACAATTGGCCAGTTTACAGCTGGCCAGGTTCTAATGTGATGATTACAGCCTATAACCTTTGTGCTCTGTAAAGGATCCAATTTAAAATGGAGCATGGGCAATATTTCAGTCAAAGTACACTTAAGCAAAAATAATCCTAATAATAATAATAATGATAAAAACGGGGTAAACAACCGTTATGAAAAAATGGCACTTCATTACCACATTTGTGTGCATTGCTTGTCAGTATAAATACCTAAATATGGACACCATTGTTGATGAATAATACATAGATTTGATCCAAATGTCAAACATCGGCACCATCATCTTCCCCCTACTGTCGCCTCGTGGTCCTTTAACTGAAGCTACTGCATTTATTCATTTTACAGTGTGATGAAATTAATAATTCATATCAAGATAATTACATACTACTGTGCTTTAAACATTCATTTGTGTGTTTCAAAACCTGTTAATAGCTTTTAAATGAAAACTTGATTTCAAAAGAGGATAATGTTCAAATGCTGTGGAAATTGGGGTCCCTGTAGGTTCCAACTTAATGTGAAAAATTCATATAATCAATTTGTGCCTCTGAGATTACTTATGTGGTAATAATTAAAGCCGAGAAGGCTATTATAAACACGAGACCCGCCATAGCTGGAGCGTTATCTCGGAGACCTAGTTTTTGATCTCAGGTCTCAATATGTAGCTCTTTTTTTTTCTCTCCTTCTCGTTATGAGATTTTCTTGTTTTGAAGCCACTCATCAAGGAGTGTGATCACTCTTCATGTCTTGGAGAAAATGTTAATTCTGCAAAAGGCCTTTTCATTCGGGTCAACAGAGAGGATTGCTATAGGTGCTGATTTATAAGGAAGGAACCCACGCAAGAAAAGAGGTTTGTGGTTTCATCTTTGATTTCTTTCCCTCACAAATGGCATGTTGGTGGTTTTCCTTGAACATTATTTCACCTGAACTCTGATCATGTTGGGAATAACGTTATTTTGTGGAATGCACAGGCGAAAATTCAAAATCCTGCTTTGCATTCGCAGTTCTGCAGTTAAAGCAAATTGTCGGTACCATTTTGCTCAAGGGCATGACATCAGCGGCATCCATCGCCAGAAATTGTTAAACCAGATCTGATGAATCTATAACTACTTCCACATATCAGCCCCCTTTGGCATGCCTGTGCTCTTGCTGCAATCATACAAAAGAAGGCAAAAGGCTGACTCTATTTATACTACCCCAAGATTGGCAACACAAGAAAAACAAGCAACACAAGGAATGTTTTCCTGTCACAAGGCGATATTTCATGGTGGTAAAAATCCTTTGAGCGTTTGAAATATTCATATTCATGTTCATGCGTACATGTTAGTAAGAATTTTCTCCTAACTGGTGATGAAAACCTTCTGAAAAGCATGTTATAGCTGTCTAAACCGTACACTCGCAGATTGTTGGAACATACGTTAGAGATTTAGAACAATCCCGTAGCAAAAACTACAGAAAAAAGAATTGGTAATCAAAAAGACATTTCAAGACTCTTGATGCAGTTTCAACTTTCTTCTGAAGTTTTGTGTTTGTAGTTGAATTTGGATGTTACTGCTTGGGTGCGTGGACATTAACACATTCCACTGTATACAGTTGTTTACTCTGTGTTAGGTTGTGATGAAAACTGTGGACTTACAATAACCCTGCTACTTGTAAAAGGTGCTAATGAGGGCAACAGCCATTCAAACTTGTTTTTTTTTTAATAAGTTAGACATTTGTGTTAAATGTAATTCACAGATTGCAATGTTGAATTATGTAAACTCTGTCTGTAACTGAAAAACAATACAAAGACAACATGAAAGTTTCAAAATACTTATTCTGAGTATTTTCAAAGTAACAGTGGGTGAGTGTAGGGGTACTTTGTGAAAGACTTTACATGTATTTTTAATAACAAAAAAAGAGAATAACTACAATAAGAATAACATTTCTGTCTTTTTAAAGAATTGTAGAGAGTTTGGGTTTTTACTGTGATCTATGGAATAATCAAGTCTCCATATTCAGACTTAATAATTACAAAGGCTCATGCTCCAAGTGCACTTCCAGCATGTAGCTAATCAGTGATACCAAGAAAATTATTTGTAAGGGTATACTTTGACAAATTCCTGGAGTTTACACACTCAAATACTAAGGAGAATCATTTGATCAGGGGTAGGCTTTGACACTCCTGAGAGAGTTAAGACTGGATCGACAGAAAGACAGTCTTTGTTTTAACAAGAAAGTTTTCCCAAAACTCTGAATGAATTAATAATAATGTTCCTCAAGTGGGAATTCATCATCTATAGTATCACTAAAAGATTTAGTCATCAGAGAAATCTCTGTATGTACGTGGTGAAGCTGGAAAATCAGTTTTCAAGACTAGTGATCTTTAGGCTGTAGGGTATGTGGATTAGGAACACTTATTAAAACCACGTGAATACACTATGTTGTAGTATTTCGCTAGGTAGTCATGTTTAGTCCATAGCATCTAAATTACACAACATAACTGTTATATAAATAACGATTTGGACCCAGGATTTGATGTCCTCAGTATGTGGACATTTGGATGTTTTCCCCATTGTCAAGTTCTTACCACAGTGTTTTGGTTGATACATATAGACCCCTGGTAGAAGTTGATGATGTATTTAAATGGGTTTGGAGGGGCTACTGTCTATATACTGTAGGAAGGAGTTCAAATACGAGTCATATTGGCAGACAATAGCTGTGAGCAGGTCACTGTAGCTACACTGCCAGGACCCCAGCTGAAATGGCCAGTAGCTGGCTGTTTTCACCAATTTTAACTATAATTCTTTCATTCCATGTATCCTTTGGGGGGTTCCTGTTATAATTTTTATTTTTTTTACTACTGTTATTGTTGTTATTATTATCTTTTTTTTTTTTTATTCAGTTGTGGACAAACCTGTCTTCACTATAGACATGCTGCACTGCTGTAAGTTTGGCATGCGGCTGTAATAAAATAAAATAAAAAAGGCCCTTTCTGTTTGCCTACCCTGCTCAGCCTACCATCACAGACGCTATCTTTAGAAGGGATAATTTAAGGAACGCCTGGAATTTAACATGCTCATCTATTAGTGAGTCTAGCAGAGATCTGTTCCAGCTTTGTCCATCTAAGGTTAGGGAAACATGATCCACCACTGATTTATCATTTATAGTCATTGTAAAGCATCACCTTGTGGAATACTGGTGAGTAAAAGACAAAAAGTCAAAAACTGTGAATCTGTTCACTGTTTTTATCAAACACTGTATGTGGCTATACAATGTGGCAGAGAGAAACACAAAAACAAACAATCTGAAGAGGATTTTAATGTAGGCCAAAGACAGTGACTGCTTAAATCATGGCCTTTATTCCCTACTTAAGCCCTAATCAAGACAATCAGATATAAATGCAGCATACTTTGGCTATAATACCACTTGTCTAGTGTTGTGGAAAATTACAACCAGAGTGTACCTATACAAATTTTTATTTCCTGTTATAATCCACAGTCCAGAATGGTTTTTGTCTTTGTAACTGACCCTTTTGTGCTACTCCATCTGTTTTCCTCTGAGTTTTCCCTTGTCCTTTTCCACATAGGTCCTGTTTTATTAGTAGGTTAGATCTTTATAAGGCGTTTTTTCTTCACTTTCTCTTCTCTCCCTTCTCCCATCCTCATTACTGTCTTGATTGAGTTCACTTCTGCCTTACTATTTCTCTCTCTTGGGTGTATATTTAGTCTGTTCTCCCTTGTTCTCTGCCATCTAACCTGCCTTCTGTTTCTGTGTATTTTCATGGTCTGTCTTAGTTGGTTCCCCCTTTTCGTTTCTTTACTGGATTTTGTTGCCTCCTGTTCTCAAAGTGCTTTTATTTTCACCACCTGGGTGTTATTTTCTGTCTTGTATCAGCTGTTGGGTCAGTCGTCGAAACTATTTCAAACAGCAGTTGTGTGAATGTCACTGTGCTGCGATGCCAGCTGATCTGGCTTAGTAACAGGATTAATTACAGGACTGATCGCAAAAATTTCATTCCATTACCCTCGGAAAAACGGAAGTTGCTTAAATTAATGACGTTAAATAAGATAAAAATTTGTCTTTTGTCCTGTCTTCCTCCCCTCACATCTACCCGAGCATGGCAGATGGCTTCTGGTGGAGGTTCTTCCTGTCAAAAGGGAGTTTATTCTTCTCACTTTCACCAAGTGCTTGCCAATAGCAGGGTTTCTTTGTATTATTGTAGGGGCTTTACCAGTGTTGGTGACGTTACTTGAAAAAAGTAACAAGTTACTAATTACTTCTCCAAGAAAGTAATCACATTACTTTACTGATTACTTAATTTAAAAAGCAATTAGTTACTTTATTACTCAGTTACTTTTTAAAAACATGATACACAACCCGAATACATAATAAATCAATAGACCTTTCAGCCCAATTCTATTTTTTTGGCATAATCCATCATATAAAATTGAATCAAATGAAAAAGTCTATTTTTAAAACATGTTTTTATTAGTTTTAATCTTTTAACTTTATGCAAATTGCATAAAGCAAAACTTAAATTATATGCAACAGTCATTGACTTGAAGAAAGTTGTTCAACGTTTAAACCTAATTTCTGTATATTCCAGCTTATAAAATAAAATAATTGTTTGTGTTTACACTCACTCTTTCAAATACATGCAAGTAAAACATAGCAAAAATAAATAAAATCAAAGATTCAGCAGCTCTTAAGTCTATTTTCACATTTTTAGCAGGAGTGGGGCCAGTGGAGGTTTGCCCAGTGCCACAGCGATCATGTCAGTGGGGGTCAGTGGGGTTTTTCTGTGAATTTCACATTCCCGTGGCAGCGTGCTCGGTGCTCACTCAGATTTGAAGTTTAATTTTTCGCTGTAGAAAAAAGTTTTCTTCCCACGCATAGTGTACAGCAGACACTAATGTTTTTGTCACTTTTTACAGAATCAAGCCAAAAGTAATGTGAGTACTTCCAAGTTTTAAACACTGCATGGTCGAACTCTCCCACACTCATATTTTCCATTGTTGATCTACACATGTCTGTTGCTGCCACGGACGTCGCACCCTTGTACGTCATTGTCATGAGACACACAAACAAAATCACGGTTTAGTAAAGCAGTTACACAGTGAGCTTACAGGAAAGTAACAGTAATCTAATTACTTTTTTGCACTACTAATCCTTTTTTTCACTCGCTATTTGAAAAAAGTAATCGGATTACAGTAACGCGTTACTTGTAACTTGTTACTGCCCATCTCTGGTCTTTACCTTACAAATAGACCTTGAGGTGTATGTTGAGTTGTGTTGTGAAGTAGTGCTATATGAATAACATTGAATTGAAATCTAGTCTACAAGTCTAAAATGTGATAAATCCCCGATGCTCTCATTTGTTTAATGAAAAAAAACAACAACCAAAAAACAAAAAACATTTGGCACTCTCTAACTTCGAAATAGTTGTTCTGTGAAGAAGTTAGTTACAGTATCATGGTCAGACCTGGGCAGCAGAGTGTGCCTAAATCATTCATGGCATTTGCTTTAACCTGCCTAGAGAACCAGATGGCTGGGATTTACCTTGTCAGATCATGTCAGGTACGGTGTCAATCACATGCATGTACAAAAGTAGCTGCCAAATGCTTCCCCTTAAATATACAGCACTGTGTGTGGTGAAGCCTTCACAAGACAGAAAGCAAATCAAAAGAGGTTTATATCAGGATTTCAGCTGAATATAATTTCCTAAAGAAAGAAAAAAAAATGAGAGATAAGATAGCAATGAATAACCATATATTAATATTCTCTCCAGTACATCTTTGGCTTTTGATATATAGATTTAATAAAGGAAAATGTAAAGGAACAGTGGCTTTTTCCATCTCATCAGTGTATTTTATCAAAAGTGGTTTTTAAATTTTATGCATTCACCGTATGATTTATGGTTATAATGGCAGAGTGAATAGAAAGCTTTAACCACAGCTGTCCTTCATTTGTGCCACATGACTCCGACTGTAACTTTTCTGCAGGCTCGAGCGTCGCTGCATCAGCAGGGCTGCTTAATTTAAAAAGGAGGTCGGAAAAAAAAATCTGAACTTCCATTACTGTATATCCATTCTTTCAGTCGACATGATAGATCTCCCTGTTGTCCTCGTGTCAACCCTACACGATGACGCTCCTGCACTGGATGCCCGAACCTGTTTTCCCCATGAACAAACTCTTGGCAAAAGGAAGAAGGTATTGATCCTTTGTTCCTTTTTAAGGCTAATTATCCACTCCACCGCCAGTTCCTGTTATCGATATCCTGCTCTTCATCCCTGCTCATCACACTGAGGGCTAACTCTTAAAAAAACACTTCTGATGGTCAGCTGCCCAGAGGAAAGAAGAAGGCTCTTTAGCCATTTCCGCACTGCAGCCATTGCCTCTGTTTACCTCTCGTATAACGTAATATCATGTCTAATATTGATGTGGAAAATGCACGCTGACAAATCTGGTGAGTAATGAGCAGCCAGGCCTGCAGTTATCAAGTCTGTGTCTCAAAATGGGGGTTCTGACCTGCAATTAATGAAAAGAGAGCCAGCGGCTGTCACATTCATCATGACGTGCGCTTTTTGATCATTCTTAAATATATTTATATCCCGCTTCAGAAAAAAAATAGGCTGAACGTAATGCAATGTCATTGAGGAGAGACAATGACATGATTGATTCAGGATGTCAAATAACCTCACAGCTATAAAGGCACATATGGTCAAAATGTCCTTGACACAACCTTTTTAGCAATAAATTGGCGAGAGCTTTCATAACAAACAGCTGCATTATTCACGGAAAAGGTGCGCTGTGAATTCCGACGTGACCCTGGCACGAGAGCGGACTGGACGCTGTTTATTGAAAGTCCAGCCGTGATAATGAAGGAACATTCATCTATTCCAATAGTTTGATAAAGCATAGCCAGAGCTCGCCAGCCACACTAATGGATTAGAATTTAATATGGGGCCTGTTTTTATTAAAACAAGTGTCCCTCAGGAAAATCCTTGGCAGAGGGCTGTTGTGGTAAACAACACCCGAAGACTGACGAGCTTTCTCTCATGTCACATCTCTACTTCCCTCAGTTCCTCTCTCTCCTTGCCTCCTCCCACCCAGCCAACGCTATGCAAGGGAAGTGATTGATTTGCTTTCTCTTGTGACTGATGATAAGCTGCAAACTCATTAAGATGGCTGCCGCCACGTCCTAAGAGCATGTTGCACAAGATCCAAATCATACACACTCCATCCTCTTTATGCACAACTTCCTAAATTATTATTGAAGGGGGTTTATTTAACTGAACTCCTGCCCTGTGGAATGAATAGCACCTTTAAAGCGGTGGATTGGGACTCACGTTCATAAGAATTCAAATGTTTTGATGCTTTTTGTGCTAGAAAGAGTGCAGAACATAGATTAAATGCTCAGGGGGAAACGATGAGTGGGATCTACGGGGACTGAGGGAGAATAGGTGGATGCTGATATCGCACATTTAGCAGATTTGTTAAATTCAGAGAATTTTCATCGTGGCAAGCGATGTTCCTATGGGGAACTCACTAGCTACGTGTTAGAAAAAAGAAAAATAATATCAAATAAATAACCCTACCCTCAAAAGAGGATTCTAACAATTAGGTGTTTTGGTGGGAATGATGAGTGAATATGACACCTAATAAATTATCTTGTGAAAGTGACAGTGTCTGTGGTTGGATTGTCTGATAAAAAGTAGTTTTTTGTGTCCTTTAGACAATTCATAAAGTTCTTATTAGTGTCCTGTACACTAATTAATAGGAGGTGTCTCTGTGCTTTGCACCTGAAGAGTTTGTAGAAGCAGCTTGCCAGTACTTGGCGCTTCCACCCTCTAGTCTAAAACCAATGGAATTTTTTTTACACACTACGGTCTGTATGCAACCTAAATATCCTTTCACATACAACACGACTGTGATTTCAAATTTATGGATTACTAAGTGTGATTATGGGGATTATAACGTTTGTAGCTCAATTCCAATTCAATCAATTTGAAACTTGAAAATTAAAAATCACATGTCCAGTCAAATCATATAATCATATCTGCACTTGGAGGGTAAAGTAAGGTAGATGGCCTACTCTTTGATTAGCTTTGTTGTCAATTCATTGGTTAGGCTTAGGGAAAAATGTAGCTTTAAATAGATAACAAAGATTCCCTACAAACATCCACATGTGACATGCTGGGACTGAACGCAGTATTTCCACAGTCTGATGCATCATGGCATTGTGACATGCCCACCTTCATGAATGATAAACTGGTGAGTCACTAAGTTAGGGGCTACAACTTGTCCTGTCGCTTACTGGTGAAATTGTTTTTCCAGATCACCTCCAGTCCCAGTCTACTTTCCCAGTTTAAACATAAAAACTAAAGCATAATCATTTCACTTCAGCATAGCACTGACAATAGACGGACAAAAGTGTTCAAAATTGATACAGCAGACCTAAAATCACTATTCTGACACTTTTCCTGATCATCAGTTCAGTTGGAGATTCTGATATGCTATGCAATCAGCGGCTAACACAGCCTCAATCAGTGATGAGGAGCTGGTTAGAGAGGTCTGGTATAGCGTCTTTCTTCTAGCTCCATACCCCCAGATTTTCATTTTCATTTTCAAACTTGTAGTCTTCAAGTGACATCCCTCTGGAGCTTTAGAAGGCTTTACACAACTTTGTTCACATACTCAGTAGTACTATAAAAGACCTTTAAACAGACTTTGATGTGTAAAATCAGATTAGTCAGGTCCCCATTTTACCTGAGTGGCTTATTCATATGGATGTAGCATGCACTGCTTTATTACAATGCAATTATGTTTTATCAATCAGTTCTAATTACAAAAAATTACAACACAAAATCAAAGGCTCTGCGGTTGTGCAATAATAAAATGCTCCCCAGGTTACCGTATCAGTGTCATCTCTTTGGTCCATTAAGGACACTAGAGTGCTCTTGAGTAGAGTATACTATAAGTCTGTGCTTCCATTAACATATGCAAATGTGATTAAGTCAAATTTAATCACACTAGGCATCATTCAGCTCAGTATTCATTGTGTCCACCACTAAGCTGGCATCAGAATACACAGAAAGAACCACAGAATCCAAGTCATTTGGTAGACTTTCATCGGAGATGACAGCAATGTCAAAGGATTCGACACTCCCCCCACCCCACGCTAGCCGATGTTACCTCTGCAGGTATGTCCGGGGATCATGTGTCACCTCTTTTATGTAACACACCATTACTCCTGAACAGCCTGTTGAGGGAAGTAGCTACAGGCAAAATACTTTGAGACTCTTCTTACATTCTTTTCCCATTTGCACCAAGTCAAGCATGATTATTGAAATGGCATGGCAACTCAACAGGAAATGCAGCGATACGGACAGAAATATGCCACTGTAGTGCACTAGTACATCTGAACCTGGACTACAAAGTATGCTTCAAAAGAAGAGAAACATAAAAAAAAAAAACCCAAATTGCACAATTTAATATTAATAGTGAACAGAAAACAACAACGAGACAATCCAGCAGTTCAGCTAGTGCTGTTCCCAGCATTAATTTTAACAAGTTACCACACTTGCTCTGCTCCATAAGGGTTATTTCTAATTACATCTGTTTTTGAAAAAGTAATCTCCTTTTTCTCTATCTGTGGATATAGCCTCCCAGAAAGCTTTGGACCCAGCTCAGGAGGAGACAATGGATGTGTTCACTCATTCTCACTCTTGTATTCCCTTGGTGATGTAGCCAGAGAAGATTATCAAATATCTTCTTAGAAGCACTGGTCGAATAGCCTCTATTGTCAGAGACAATCCTGCACTCGTTGGTTGAGTAATTTCATGCAAATCCTTCAAGAGTTTAGGACATCTGAATTCACGGTATTAAGGTAATATATTGGGCATCACTCGACTTTGGCCTTTTACAGATCTGCAAGCAAACAAACCTGAATGGTGGCGAAAGAAAGTAGTAGCTTCAGCTAGATGCACTACTGAAGTGGTAAATGCACAGCAAAAGCTTGTGAATATCTCGACCCTGCTTTGAATATTTCACAAAATACTGTGGACACTTGACAATAAAGATCTGACTTTCAACAGACAAACAAAAACAAGGTAACCTCTCCATAAAGCAGTGTTTGAGACTAAACTTCACTGCCTCGTCTGTCAAGCAAATCACTAGACAATCGAATTTTTCTGTCAATTGTAATTCAAGTCTGACTTTAGGAGATATTTTAGTATGTTTTGTGGTCACAAACAATATCCTAAAAAGCTTTTTTCAAACTGCTTTGTGGCCCTGAACTTTTCTAGACTACCCAACAGAGATAAGAATGCAAATGCACAGTCATGGCTCTTTTCTATGCAGTCTTTGTGGTATCTGATTGGGCCATCAGAGAATGTAGAACATGTGTCTGGTGTCGTGTTTCTTGATTCCTGCCTGTTCTCTCCAAATATGCCCCTTCACCTCAGTCTAACTGAATATTTCCAGTATCAGCTTTCTAAAGAAACTTTCTGTCTCCTATGGTGACAGGTCCAGAGCTGAATTTTCATTTTAAGTTAGACCATTTGTTCCAGCTTAGCTTTAAAGCTTATTCCAAATTGCTGGACTTAATTTGAACACTTTTTTCTTCTTTCCCACTATGCTGACTGCTTTGAGATACCACGCCAGTGATTTAGCTAGCAGAAACAGCTGCTTGTATAATAAATGTGCACAAACAGTGTACACTGAAACAAAAGTTTATCAAAACACTGAGTCATTCATTGGAATGGCAGGTTCATGTGTCCCAGCGTGACAGATTACAGTGTAATATAACACAGTCTTTATTAAGGTTTTTCATTGCTGAACATATAATTGTTTGCTTGAACAGATTGAAGCCCTAAGTATGGTAAAAAATACATCTCCTAGCTGAATCCCCCTCAGAGGCCCGTGGAAAGACGCAGATCTCTTATTGCACTGTGTAATTTAGGTAAATCAATGCTCAGAAGCCCTAAATACCCAGTGATTGTGATTACTTGTGAAGTTTGCAGATTTTTTTTCCACTTGTGAACACCCACATGTATCTTCATGTGTGGGAGCATATAAGACAGAGAGACAAGCAGGAAGATAGAGGAGGAAGGCATGCTGCTATATGCATGAACACACTCCAGTAGCATTACTTACAGCATAAAAAAAAACAACAACTGATGAACGACTGACCTTTACCCTTTACATCTGCTTCCTCCCTACCTCCCTATTGTCTTTGGATCAGTGCGCATATGGGTTTGAAGTTCCAGATCATTCCAAAAGTGCTGTGCTTTAAAAGTGAAAGGGCTGAGTGGCTGCTGAACATTTGGATAGGTTAATATGTTCATAGGTGTGCATATGGCTTTACGCTTACAGCACTGCACTCCAATGATGCATGACTCTGCAGGAAATGAAAAAATTAGGCTACTATAGAACTAGCAAGACAGAAAATCAGGACTGCTACAGCAAATTCAAAGATGTTAGCCCATACAAACACCATGGGGTGCAATTGTAGTTTCTACAGGTTATTAACTAGATCACAACTAAGGGCTTCAGGCATTCATTATCTTTTTAGTTAGATCTTTCATTTCTTCACCAAATCTAACCTTTGTGATCACACTCACTACATATTTTAAATGCATTTCAAAAATACTAAGACATATGTTGCAGTTTAAAAACTTGTTATGGCTTAATTGTTATGGGGCTAAATAACACAACTATGAATGAATAGTCATACAATTAAAGCTTAGATTAAGGGGGACATGAAACACTACGCATATAAAGGCTAATTTACACCACTGAGCCCTGCTCTCAAAAACAGACATAGATGTAACACCGACAGTGAAGCTAGATTTCAGAAATAAATGCTTAAAGTTTTTAGAACTTGTTTAGTGCCATCTTGTGTCACTGGCTTGGTTGGTTGGTTGCAGTCAATAGACTTACATTAGTTTATGTTAGCTAACTAGCAACAGAACCAATAACTATAAGCAACAATGAGTTTGGTAACTAAAATGGGACAAAACCTACTATATGCAAATTTCTGTTCTTTACTGGCCATTTAAAACCAGTAAAGAATTTATATGTCTTACTACGGTGGCCCTGAGAGGTCAAACGGACTGCAACTTCAGAAAACACCTGCAAAAAGAAAAACGCTGCAAAAGCACACAAAACACAACAGAAATAGGAAAAACGACAACAGAAATATGAAAAAACACAACGGAAATGTTTCTGGGGCGACAATAACCCGACGGACCAGTTGCATGAACCAAAACATGCTAAACATTGCGCTGGGACTGGGAGACACTTCAAAGAAGTGGAGGAG
>VOQK01037239.1:0-10753 GCA_015052645.1 Benitochromis conjunctus
TGGTCGAAGATCTAATTAAAAATCAGTTCTGGTAGTGAGATGAACCATATACTAGATGCCAAAAATATGTCTTTTTTTTTTTTTTTTAGCATTTCTGTCACAATTTTTTCTAACTTTTCAAACCCTCCTTGATGAAATAATAAATAAAATAATATAATCATAATGTGTATAATAAGCTGTCCAGCAGTAGACCCAGGGACGGTAGTTTTAAAAACAGGTCTGTGGATATTTATTAAAATCTTGCTTTAAAACTCAAAGTTACCAACTCTCCATAGAATGGATTAGATTACAGGTAAATCTTGCAGAGAAGTTGCACGTTTTTGACCTGGCTGATGGATGTCTCGCTGTCCAGTGAAACTCCTCATGGGCATCCTGCAGTCAGGAGTTAGACTCGCTATGGCAGCTCCCGTGTGCTGTTTACAGTAAGCTCCTTAAAGACCCAGAAAAACTGAGCTCAGAGTGACTGGCCTCATTTTCCTGCATCTCGGCCAAAAAGTGGAAACGGCTTGAGCAAATGGCTGAAGTCAAACAGTCTACATGCGATGATAAGGATTAACAGGTTTCTAATGGGAAAGGACCAGCGGTGCATGTCACACTCATCTCAGCTGGATTTTAGTCGCACTTCTAATACTCAGGCGGACAACACTTCTCTATTGGGGGGAGAAAGTGTCCGTAATGAATTGGCAAAGAGAGTTTGGATTGGATCCAATAATTGGGGAAATGAATGTGCCCTGGGAGAGTTCCTCAGTGTTGGCTTTCTCCCATGTTTCTCCTACAATCACAGCGTGTGAATTGTTATTCATTTTGAGAACAGAGCAAGACTCTCCTGTCTTCAGTGATCATTCAGTTTTCCAAATGGACAGCGACATCATCATCATCATCATCAGTTAAATAAATCCTCCTTGTCTTTTTTGTGTTTAAATTTCTTGTAACTGAACCCAACGTTATTTTGCGCACAACCCCACCCTTGTGCTGCGGCCTGCTTGCTGAGACAGGACTTCAGATGGCCTTTGATGACTTTGTAATTGAGCCTAATTTGGTTTCCTGCCTCCGAACTAATGAGGCGGACAGAGAGAATAGTGGCAGGGAAGAATACAGTTGTTTGCAGACAGGGGAGGGGGGGGAAACTGCTGGAAAAAAATAAAAACTTCCCTGTATGGCGCGAGCTCAGTCAGGTTTTAAAAACAGCTGTCACCCCACCTTACCTCCTCATCACGGCGGTAATAGTCGCATCACTATGCAGAGCAGCAGCTCTGGACCTCTTCATTCTCTGAAAGCTGTGCGTGGCAGGGGAAAAAAAATGAGAGGACAGATGGAGGTGAAGCTAATTTTATTTCTGCAATTATGTAAAATCTTTTCTGGAACTTAAATTGGTATTATAAGATGGAAAAGTGCGGGTGGCCAACAATACGTTGGGGAGTTTGGGGACAGAACAGGGGCATGCATAGGATGGGCTCTGCATTAATGCCCCAGGGAACCTGTGAAGTCTGTTAAAGAGAAAAAAAAAAGCCCTCAGGAGGAAACTTAAAAGTGGAAGAGATGGCTGTGCTTAAACAGCCGTGGCCAAACATTTACAAAGAAACTGTCACAACAGCTTACCACTAAAGATATCAATTGGCACTTCATCTCTGCGTGATGGCGGGTGGTGAGGCATGGTGGCGAGCAGCTGGAGTTGCATCCTTCGCTTCTCTCATCCGTCACCCTGCCAGGGAATTGCTGTGCGCTGCCGAACCCTAACTGCACGCTTTGAGCGCACTGGCATACTTTCCCACCTGTCCTACCAATGCTAATGACCCACGGCACCATTAGTATGGTAGTCCACAGCCTTATATATGTATATATAGCCTGAAATGGGATCAGTGTTTGATTTTTCTCACTGTTGATTCATTGAGATTCTGTTGCAACATGCATTCCCTAATTAGCTGCAGGGCTAAAGGAACAAGCAGGTCACCCTTCCAGCAGCTCCAGTGCTCGATGCTGATGCTCAAGTCAAGGCTCTGCATTGACTGCTGCAGCATTTAGTTTGCAGAGGCAAACTATCTCAGGAGGAACGATCAATTTGTTTATGATCCTGTGAGAAATCAATGGCTGTGCGTCACACGCTGATACTCCACTGAAGACTGAATTCACATCACTGAAATTCACTGAGTCTGGGGTTTTCTCCCTTCAGGAACAACTGGAAAATGTAGGTTTTTTATGTCTCACGCTCACATTCATCTTACAGTATAAGCTATGGTTATTAATTGATGGATCTCACAGTCATGTCTTTATTTTGAGCATGTTTTAATTGAAGTGACTTTCATGAAAACGTAATTGCAGCTGAGTAACTCATTAGCAAAATGAAAATGAATGCCTATAGAATATTAATTCATTATATGGTCGTAATTCATTCTGGTTGCTATAAATCCAACAAGTTGATGTAATGAGTTTCCTTATGAATCCAGCAGACAGGAAATTGTACACAGCAAACATTATGTGATATTCCTCGCAGTCACAGGCTTCTTACTGTAGATGGTCCTTTTAAATAATCAGTGATCATTTTGTCAAACCTTTACAGAAAGCTGACAGATGTTTCAGGGTCTTAAATACATTCAAGGGAATTGGTTCATAGTCCAGTATCCATGTCTGACTTCACTGACTTTCCCCACCTTCCTGCTCTGTGTCAGCGCTCTACTAACCAAACTTTTCTGTCTGTATTTTACGCTTCTGTAATTTTACTGCATACTTCTGGTAGACAGTGAAGGTGGGAAATGTTATCTGTTTCAATCACTCGAGTATTCAAACAGAAATATCAACAGCATCTGTTTGATTGAATTACATCCAAATTTGAACATCTGTTTCCTATGCGCCTGCAAAAAGAGAAAAAGCTCTCTGAATTTTTCTAGTCATTATAAATTTGCTGACAAGAGATTTTAACGACAATGGATGGCAGGTGGTAGTCTGTGGAAGTACGCATAATGTGAGCCTGATCTTTGATGTTTATATCTGTGTGAAAAAGTACGTTTTCACAAGACTCCATAGCCCTGTGACAAACTAAGTACACCCCATGACTCAGTAGCTTGTAGCAGCACCTTTGGTAGTACTAACTTGAAGTACTTTTTTTGAAGTAATTGAGATTTTATCAGTCTCTTTTTGGATCACTCTTCTTTACAGCATTGCTTCAGTTCATTGTGGTTTACAGGTATTAATTTATAGGCGGTGCTCTGTAGATCCGATGTTTTCCAGGTATTGCATAGCGGCTCAAAAGCTGGTGGTACTGTTTCTGCAGTAATAGTTCCATCACTTGTTGACAAAGTGACCAACACCACTGGTTGAATGCAGCGCTAAACCGTGACAGATCCTCCACCATGCTTTATAGACGTCTCTGGACACTCAGTGTGGTACCTCTCCTGACGTCCTCCTTGCATACTGATGACCTTTTGCCATATCGCCATAATGAATATGTTCTTGACAATTTGTTTGATGATCTGAAACATTTAAGTGTGACAAACATAAAAAAGAGGAACTCTGGAAGAGGGGAAACACTTTTTCACACCACTGTAGAAGTCCACACTAAAGTCAAGTTACATTTGTTTCAAAAGTTACATTTTAGGAGATATCTTACACCCCAATGTGGTTTTCTTAGACATTTGGGTGACATTTTATTGGCTTGTAAAATGTTCTGGTAGAGAGCCATACTGTACAACATCCTCTCCAGGTACACAGACCAGTATTACACAGCAGTGGTTTTAAAAAATTAAAATATATTTACAGTATATGAATTCATATGTAAATTTTAGCTTCTGATAGTATTATGACTCATTGTTTGCTGCATGGGAAGCTGATTTAGGCTTTGGACAGTCAGAACCTTTTGCATGCTGGAGCTGTATAGTGGTGTGCCTGGCAGTGAGTCAGGGTTTGACAACTAACAAGGCTTTTTTTCCCTTTTCAACTAACTTATACATAAAGGGACTGTTTTTTTAAAAGACATGACGTGTTTAATGACATGAAAAAAAAACAGATTTTTCACATTTCGGTTCTGAAACCAACATTATGATTGTTAATGCATCATTTTCAGCATCTTCTCTTTGCTGGATGGATAACTTCACACATCTGAAGTTACTGAAAACATGTTGTCAACATACAGTATCTGGCTCTTTAGATGTTAAATGTTCCACTTAGTGTGAGTTAGCTGATAATGCTGTTTGACATTCGACATTTATACAGTACAAATAAATATGCGGTACTTTAAAATCACAGCCATCTATCAAACACACTTTAAAAGCTTACAGCTATAAGTAAACGCCGCCGTTAAAATTCTGATTAAATCTGCATTTTGAACTGACACAAGCTGTCGCAGGTAGTGTCAGCGGATGACAAAAACCTTTGGTGATTAGAGCGGGTCATCCTCTAATCGAAAGTGTTTGGGGCACGATACTGAACCCCCATATTGATAAAGATAATATGAAATCAAAACACTTTATGGGCGAGGGCGGTTTGAAACGTAAAGCGCTTCTGGTGGTCGATAAGACAAGAAAAGCATCAAAGACCTTTTTACTTTTCCTTTTTGTGCTTTTGTTAAACATAATTGCTCACTGTTGCTGCCGGCTACCGCATAAAAACCTATTTAACCTCACCATTGTGTGGTGATTGGATGTTATGACTCAGCTGCTATTCTGTGTTTAGTCATTACTTCACATCCCCAACTTGCAATGCTGTATGCAGAGGACGCTGTACCTCGTGTATTCTCAAGTGGGACTGAGGAAAGTTTAATTAGACTGTATAGAGAAACTTTGCACAGCGTTGGCCCTTCGTTCTCTTCTCAAGTGTTACGTGCGGGGCCAGTAGCCACCCATGCCAATCAATGAACCCTCTTGTTCTAGCTAATCAACAACTACCCTTCTGCTCTTTCATAACATTGTCATATAAGTCACAACAGGTGTGTCCTTTATTTATTTTTTTTTAAAGTTGCGCAATCCGTTTGTTCTTTAAAACACACTTATCTATTTCTAACATTTCGCAATGATATTAATTTCCACATTTCACTTGTATTACTACAGTGGAGCACTTTCAGCACGTATTGTGATGGTTTGTGTGCGTTGGCGCTCCGCCACCCATGACCCTGTGTGGTGCTCTTACTTTACTAAAGAGAGAATCCTGCCAGGTTGAGAGGGTCTGAGAGTGTATGTCCTTGGTTTTTACTGAGTGAATGAAAGCACTGGAAAATGTGAAAATCCTGCTGCATAATTTTGTGTAATTTGACCTTACTTTAAAATCAATCACTGTGCGTAAAATCAAACATTGTACGTATAACGTCCGTCTTGATTATACATTGTACAAGGCATGAATTTAAACAAAGCATAAAGGACTTTCAGTTCCAGGACTAGATCTGTTGTTAAGTACAGCTCGGAAGGATTCAGGGCTCTGGGTTGTTGCTGTGGGATGCCTGGTTAAGTGAAACCAAAAAGTTGGCGCTGGTATATGTTTGCAAGGAGAAACAAAAGAAAGTCAAAACTTATATGGAGCAGAAACGTTCAGTCAACAAAGAAAAATGCTGTAAATCAAATTTTCTCTCAGTGAATTCAACACACACACAGCCATGCCAGTCAAACTAAGATAACTCCTAGCTGGTTCCAACCATGGCTGCAGGAGGTGTTTCCAGTCCAGACACTTGGGATCACATGTGCATATGCATTCTGTGCACAAGCCTCATTTCCACTCCCATCTCTGGCCTCAAAATAAATGTAGAGACTCCGCCTGCCTATTATTTGCATTTTTGTTCCACAAGTTATAAAACACAGCAATGAAAACAATAAAGAAGATGCGCAAGATTGTGTAAATTCAGAGGAAACAAATGAGTGCTACAAAAGAGAGGCTAAAAAGTGCATCCGTTCACACAAGGGAAGCATTAAGTATGGCTTCAGCTATTTATAGTGTCACCGTTACCAATAATAACGATAATAACAGTGGCCTCATACAATTTAGTGAACACTAAATTCTTTGCAGCGAAGTCCATGTGGATACATTTTGCATATTAATATAAGTAAGTGTGTTTGCAAGTAGAAAATTATATATATATATATAATTCTAATAAGAAACTCAAGCCCTGAATACTTGTTTGTTTTATTTTTATGTTAAATTCTGTCTTCAGTTTCTAGCTCCACTGCAGACGTGACTCGCTCCAAAAAGTGTGTGTACGGTCTGACTTGTGTGTGTGTAGTCTGTGCACTGTTCCTGTCATAAATACTTTGCGTGTGGGGAGGAAAGGCAGAAAGAACATGCACATGTTTTTTTTTTGTGTGCACATACATCATTTATACATCCAGCCCCAGAACAACAAAGGTGATAATTACACTTATTAGAAGACACATGCACAGCTATTATTATGCACTGCTACTGAAGATCTGCCTTACGCATCATTCAGCTTCTCCTACTATTTTCTACATAGCACGACTCCTCACAGACACTGTATTTTTTTGCCTCACACTTAACCACCGTTCTCTCCACATGCACCATAATTTGTTCCTAACTGTCAGTTTCACTTGCACGGACCATAACTTCCTAACTACCAGTCCCTTCTTTTTTAGTCATCTGTCTCACACGAACAACTTTACCAAGGTGATAATAGTGTAGTGTGGGTACTTTTGGCCTTGCAAACCTGCACTGCAACACATTTCGGCAACCAGAAACAACGCATTATATGTTCATTTCTTTATTTTGCAATGATTTCCTTATAATAAACAGTGAATATTGTGAGATTATGTATACATCTTTAGTTTTGAGAAAAGCAGCAGGAAATCCAGTGCACTAGAATAGCTAAGTGGTAGCAAAGCGACTTAGCAGCCAGGCATGCTTACAGGGAATTAATTAATAATTATTTTGTAATGTGATTACAGTTCTCACTTTGCTATTTAGATTTGCCATTGCATGTTCCTGTATTACATCTGACTTGCTGGAGCCCTTGCCTCGCAGATTCACGTAATTAAAACCAAAGCCTCCATCTGTATCTCGGGCATTTTTCCATAGTGTGTTTACGTCTCTTACATAAAAAACACTTCTTCACACTTCTTTCTTTCTGTCTTGTTTAACAGCAGACAGCGCACAAGTTTGCTTTTTTTATCACCTGAGGAATAACATACTGAAACTGATTCCCCAGGTGTGAATAACACAGGCAGCTCCTTACACCGGTGGCCCAGCAAAGCACCAAGATGTGCAAATTTGAAAACTGTGAACTGTGGCTGAAGCATTCACTGCTTATTCAGGGATATTTTACACGTTTCTTTCTAAACCACTGAGGGTTTTTTTCCTGTGAGTGGTAGCTTGATCTTCTTTCTTTTTTTTTTTTTGTTGAACTGCCAAATCCAGGGTGAAATTAATGCTTCAGCTCAACAAGCCTGATGACTCACATTGCAAAGTTGACCACCTTGCAATTTTGGCCCTCTTGTACGTGGTTATAAAGTGCCCAATCACAATCAAAAGAGGTATGCAGGAGAAAAAAAGCGAAAGAACACTTGAGGTGATGACTCATGTAAAAATGATCAAAGTCTCCTGATTTTTCAGCGTGAATGTATCTATTAAGCTTCCAGTCGTGTCAGTGTATCTGCGGCTGCTCTTTTGTTCCAGAAAATGCCATTCAGGCCTTTGGAAACGGATCGGATGTGAAAACGGGTGCCAGTCAGCCTGGAGTGTCCAGTCCAGCAACCGACAACCATAGCCCACACTTGGCAACCACTGCCCCTGGCATCGCTATGGAAACAGAGCAGAACATTCTGCGAGCACAGATACCTACTCAGGTGAGACGAGATGGAAGACTGAAAATATGATGTACGGCCTTGCCCAAACACACAGGCGCTAATGGAGACGGCCCCTTTCAGAGTCGGGTCATAAAGCCACAGATAGCTTTAAGTGTTTGTTTTAACTTAGTGAGAGTGGCAGATGGATGGGATTTACACAGCCTGGATAATTCACACAGCACCGGGTCACACAGAAGTTGAGATGAAGAGAGCCCACTCTGTTTTTATTTGACATCTTGTGCAGAAAATTCACTTCTTTATTTGAGTGTCCGAATTCGAGGTAGCCTCAGTGGGTCAAGAAGCATCAAGAACGAAAATCAAGAAGCTTTTCTTTGCCTTTTAAAATCACCTGTGTGCTTGCTTTTACTCAGTAAATACCAAGATCTCTGGAAAAACAGCAGCTTTCCTTGATATGCCTGAAATATGGCTGATTGGCACTGAGTAAAGATATTTCTAATGTCTAAATATTACGTTTTTCAGGAAATATGAGTCCAATAAAAGATAAAGCATGCTCGTGCTGTGGTTTCTATTTTATATGTGCTTTATATCCTGTGACAAGCTATTATTGACTCATTAATTCTCTCCAGCTCACTAACCCATGGAGTACGAGTGAACGGAGGCATCTTTAACATTCGATTTACCTTTATTGATTGCAGTGTTGTCATTAGATCGATTGAGCACACAAAGCCAAGCATAAAACAAACCAAAAGAACACATGGAGAGTAAATGATATAAAGTGATTTAAACAAAAGGTAAACAAATGAAACTTGAGCACAAAATACAGAATAACTAGATCTGAAACCTTGGGATGACGTAGTGTGCAAATATGCATGTAAAATAAGGAATTATAAAGTAATGTGAATCAAAGTATGTATACGTAAATAATTATGTTCTTAAAGAATGTCAAAAAGACATTTTTTGAAATGTAATGTTGTTAAGGAATTACTAAAATAAACTCATTTAAAACTAAAATAAAATGAAATGTGAATCGAGCCAGAAACTCGGGGAGTGCAACAACATGTCAAATTAAAGCAAACATTTGGTTAATTGTTCATTCATTGTTGATAAATTGTTGACTTCCACATAGAGTGACCTCAGTTGGATAAAAACCGGTATTTAATAGCATTAATCCCGACAGACAGGTCAGCCATGGCGGAAAAAAAGAAAGTACATTTTTAGTTAATAAGACTGTAAAAAAAATCAACTGGTAAAATCATCATTTGGTCAACACAACTTCAGATGAACAATAACACATGAAATATTACAAAATGTCATAAATTATTTAACAAAAACTGAGTGCGTGGAAAACGAAGTCCACCTTTACTGTTTCCATAGGACTTAAAGAGAGTAAGTAGCAGCCAGCGCTGCTAATCAAATGCACGTGATTAATTCCACTCACCACTATTTACTCTCCAAGTGTTTCTACAGAAACGCAGCATGTCATTGAATTTTTCTCTTCTCTCTCCCTAATCTGTGGCTTTTCCTTTCTCCCTATGCATTCTTTATCTTCTCTTTCCCCTCACCACCTAACCATTTGAATGACATCAGCAATGATCTTAGAGAAGCATTGTTCACGCTCTATATTCTCATACTCTACAGCCCTCGGTCAGCATGTCAGATGTTGAAGTTCGTCACGGTAAAACTTGAAAAAGACTGAACAAGTAAAAATGATGGCTTGTTCAAAGATAGAAAACCTTGTTCTCTTTATAAAGAACACAGCACAGGTTAGGTTTGCAAAGTTGCATTTGAAGAAACCACAGTGAGACCAAAGAGGAGATGTATATACAGCATATCAGCACAAACACCTCATACCAACAGTAAAGCACGGTGGTGGAGTGGGTGTGATTTGGGTTTATTTTGCAGCCATACAGTAAGACCTGAACGCCTCTGAATACTAAAATATTTTAGAGTTGTTTTTTTTTAACCTTATTTAACCAGGAAGATCTCATTGAGATTAAAAACCTCTTTTTTCAAGAGAGACCTGGCCAAGATAGGCAGCAGCAAGTGTCTCACAGTTACAAAGATTACTCAGTTAAATCCGAGGCCACTGGTCTGATAGCTAAGCTTGGCACAAATTTAGTTATGCAACAAGACAATGACCCGAAGCACAGCAGCAAATCTGCAAAAGAATGACTGAGAAAGAAAAAGGTGTTGCGATGTGAAAGACTTCACCCTGTTTGTTGTGCTATTGTGGGGAGTTGTAACGAAGATTAATCCAAAATCCTTCTGCAATGATGTCAGAGACTGAAAAAGTCATACAAAAAAAAATTACTTCGAGTTATTTGACTGATTTAAGCTGATTTTTTTGGGTTTAGTTGCTGAATAAACAGTAACAGTGTAACATGTCGTGTGCTGTTTTTCTTAGTTTGTATGCAGACAATTTTAGAACCTGCTAAGGACCAGCTGATTTTTATTATGTCCTGATATGTAATCGTTAGAACTGAAAGAGGGTGTATCCTTTTGCTCTATAACATGTTTTTTAAACACTTAAACGAGTCTGTAAATACCGATTGTTGTTGTTACATACCAACTGTATAGCACACGAACGCAACAAAATCAGCAGATTGAAGGAGCGCGTGGCTGTGAGGTTTGAGTCCTTGGTCTGTGGCGTGTCCAGGACGGTTTTCTTTTCGTCCTGTGTACACCATCAGCATGAACATACAGAAACTGCTGTTTCATTCACACCATTAACAGGTTCTGTAAACCCCATTAACAAAGCCCATACAATGCAGCCGTAAAGCAAACAACTACTGAATTCTGTTGGACATGAATTTTAATGTGAACAGCCTGTTTTTCCATTAAACATGCATACAATATTGCAGATTTGAATAATGAGGAGAAATTTATAAATTATGTAATTTACATTAGGGAAAAGAAATTTGTTCCATGCATTATGCTCCAAATGGGAACCCCCCCAAAATAATGCTGTAGATAACATAATTGACAGTCTGGCAACAGATATAAATAAACTTCACAAGCTA
>VOQK01037240.1:0-12202 GCA_015052645.1 Benitochromis conjunctus
TTTACTATACTCGTGGGGACCGACAGCCCTCGTGGGGACCAAAACCCCGGTCCCCATGAGTTTGAAGGCATTTTTGAGACTCAAAACGTGGTTTTAGTGTCAGGGTTACAATTAGGTTATGGTTAGGTTTAGGGTAAGGGTCAGGGTTAGCCATTCAGTTTTGATGGTTAGGGTTAGGGTAAGCGGCTAGGGAAAGCATTATGTCAATGAGATGTCCCCATGAGGATATAAATACACACACGTGCGTGCGTGCGTGCGTGCGTGCATGCGTGTGTGTGTGTGTGTGTGTGTGTGTGTGTGTGTGTGTGCGTGTGTGTGTGTGTGTGTGTGTGTGTGTGTGTGTGTGTGTGGTGTGTGTGTGTGTGTGTGTGTGTGTGTGTGTGTGTGTGTGTGTGTGTGTGTGTGTGTGAGTCCACAGTCAAAGCGAACAGTGAAACAAGCCCAAGAGCCATGTTGGCTGTTATCATCGGCCTCCACACTCAGTGTTTTGTTCCTTGAGGAAATCTGGAGTCTTGTTTGTAGAGAAGTGCAGCAATAAGAGCCAGACTCACTGTACAGGAGTCCTGAAACAGATCACATGAGTATATCATCTCAGACTACCTGTATACTGAAAGCTGCTGCATTATTAACTTGTTTCCACTGTAAGAACTTAACAAAATAAATCTTCTACCCACTGCTGTTGGCTCAGCCTCTTCCTTTCCTCTCTGTCCAGCTTGTGGATGAGAACCAGGAACTAAATTTGGACTCTTTGTTCTCTGTGAGTTGCTGACTGTCTTTGAGAGAGTTACTGGCAAGCACCAACAAAACAATCACAGGCCTGCATAAATGCTCTCTGCATCTTCCTAAGGGAATGTCCATAAGAAAAGAGTCACAGAGTCACCTTTCTACCATCCAAAAGCAGCCAAAAATCATTTTTATTTCCAGATTTTAATTAAGCTGTGAATAAACACCACAAGGTGTTTCATTATCAGCAAGGTCACAAAATGAAAGACTCCCTTAAATTTATCCAGCAAAGTTATTATGCAACCAACCCAAACCCATTACACTCATTAAACACTCAGTAAAATGTATTTATGCTTCCGAGGGTCTCATTCTATGTAAAAGATGTACATTTTCACTGAGACGTCACCCGTTGGGTTTGGACCTATTTTACTGTTTCATTGAGCCGCTTTAATCTGCTCGTTCAGTCTGATGTCATTAGCCCTTTCCAGTCAAAGACTTTTCTGTCAAAATCTAAAGTCCACTAAACTCTCAGAGCTATAAACAGTTGAAAATCTTTCAGCTCCAGTAAAATGATCTATGTTGCTGTTCTCCCAGCTGGTACCATAGATGTTAACATCCAGCATCCATAAAAAAGAAGATTTCAGCCTCCAGTATAGCCTGCTCACGTGGCTGATGCTGCTGCCAGCCACCATGTAACTTCATTTCTACATTTCAGGTTGTGGCATAAGGTTTCAGAAGGGTGTCAGGTTACAGTGTACCTATGGCATGGATTTAACACAGAAGTATAAATCCTGTATTAGATGTTTGCTGACTGAGGTACCATACAGCCATGCTATAACCTTGGACATAAACCCTAATGATGTCTGGAGAGCTGCTGAAGTCGGAGTGTGTATCACAAAGAATCATTTGATTTCAAAGTGCTTTAATTCTGCAGCTGTTCACCGGTAACGATGGAAACACGTCCTGTTAGAAAGGGGCAGATTTGTGAGTTTTATGTGGTTTCCAGCAGCTAGCATAAAAACAGCAGTGACTTCACACATGCTCACAGAAGTATGGGAAGAGTTTGACTATCATATGGGCATCTGCAGTGTGTCCAGGCGGGGAAACATTGAGTACTTGTGATGTTTTGTATGTAAAATTCCATATTCAGCGTTTAATGTTATAACTTGCTGCAAGCTTCTACGTGCAGCACTTTACAAATAAATTGTGAAATCCTGTTGATTCCCTTTGATGCACCCTGCATAATGATGTGCTATCTGGTGGCTAGCTACAGAGCTGTGGATAAGCTAATATGAACAGATGAGCACAGGAAGATGGTGGATGATGGTTAAACTGTCCTCAGTAAAAGTTGCTGATGATCAGACACAAATGCCATGATGTGACAGGAAGGAACATCTGAGATGATCCACCCACAGCAGGAGGTTGGTCATCATTCTGCTGCTGTGCTGTCTGGGGGAGGTCAACAACCACATTGACATGTTGGTCGGGCTGAGAGCGAGTCTGTTTTTGAAACATTAAAAAGCTGTGAGCCCATGGGCTGTAGTTTTTAAAAACCCAGCTCAAAGACATGCTTACATGATCTGAGCCAATGAAAAGCTGCAGAGACAAAGTTGGACATGTCTACGTGGGAGTCTGTGGAGACTGACTCGCTGCTGGAGCCTGTAGTGGACGTTAGGGGAACTGCAGGCTTTGGACCTTTATTTCTCAGCCCCAGATGCTAATGTTTGGATGTATCCAAGGATCTGTAACAGTTCAGGATGTTCTTCATCATTAGAGAACATTATCCAGGATCACCAGAATGTTCTTCATGGCCAAGAACTGAGGCCATAAAACATAAACAATAAGAAAAAGCAGCAGCAGCTGGTTCATTCCAGGACTCTGACAGAGCTTCATGTGTGATGTGACTAAATCTATCGCTCTCAAACTTTTTCTTTTTTCTATTGCTGCATCTCAATTTCTCCTCTTTCCACAAATAGCAGACCTCTCAGTGTTTGGTTGTCTACCTCCTCCTCTTCTGCCCTGTTTCCTTCTCTTTCTCTTTGTTTCTTTTGTGTTTTTTCTCCTCTGGATCTCCCTCTGCATCCACCCACACTAACCTAACATGCACTCTGCCCCAGGCTGCCTCTCTGTCTCCATATATACAGAAACGGCTCTTCTCATTTTCAGCACACACTCTAACATTTACTGTATGCTGCAGTGGTCTCCAGCATTGGTATGATTCATGCGCACACACAAAAAACTCTTATAAAAACGGTGGAGGAATTAGTGTCAGGAAAATCAACAGGATTAACATCTAGAGGAGACACGGAGCAGATGAGTAACCGAGAGATGCTCCACACTGTGTAAAAGAATCAGTCCAACATTTATGGGAATATTTCTTTTCCTGATTACAAATCTAGAAAACAAAAAAAACAAACAAAAAAAATCTACATCGCCAAATCCAGTCAGCTGTAGGTCAGGTAACTGTCTGACTGAAGAACAGAAAAGAAGGCAAAGTAAGCAAAGAAAGAAATGACAAGTGGAAGTGGAAAGGAAGTCAAGGGGAAAGGAAAGAAAAACTAAATTTGAAAGGAAGTGAAAAAAGAGGTGAAAAAGAATGAGAGGGTAAGACAAGAAGAAAAAGACAGGAAGCAAAATGAAAAAGATGTGAACGGTAAAGAAGGAACTTGGTGGAAAATGAGGAAGGAAAGGAAGCAATAAAAAACAACAACAATAGAAAGTTAACAAAAGAACAAGAAGCAAAAAGAGGCAGGACAGACAGGAAGAGAATTTGGGCTTAAGGACACATGTGAGTCACACTATGAGTCCTACTGCAGCGCCGGTGACCTTAAAACTGGAGTCCGGAGCACTTTACCGTACAGACTCCATAATGTCCTCATGAGAAGCTGCTCTGTGGGCTGCACCGAACACTCTGAGTCACAGAGGAGCTATTCTTACCGAGCTAAGAATACAACTCGCAGCAGCATCTCAAACAGCTCCACACAAACACATCCTGCACAGCAAACAACACAGACACCGGCCCTCCACCAGGCCGGCAGCACTCCACACACAGGAAAACATCACATAACTGACATCTTCATATCTCCATCGAGTAAAATAAATCCCCTTGTATTTGTCACTTTGCTATCCTTTCTTTTCCTTTCCTGCTCTATTTTCTTTAACCCTTTGTATCATATTTGATTTTCCCTTCATTCTTATTTCTTTTTTTCTATTTAACAGTTTTCTGTTGTTCTGGTTTCTGTTTGCTTTCCTGTGATGTTGTTTTCTCTCTTAACTTCCATATTTTTTCTTTACTCTCTACGCCTGTTCTGTCTTTGTGTTCTCCTTTCCCCTTCCTGTTTTCCTTTTTTGTTTCCTCCATTAACTTCCATCACTTTTCCTTCCACATTAATTTTGTCTTCACCCTTTGTCTTATGTTGTTATTTTTTTAATTTCCTTTCACCTTTCCTGACATTTCATCATCTTATGTGTTTGCTTTGCTTCCTTGTCACTTTTTTTTGGGGGGGGGGGTTCTCCATCCTGTTTACATTTCTTGCTTCCTCAGTTGACTTGTCTTTTTTTTTCTTTTTTTCCCCTTTAATTTTCTTAATTTTTTCATTTCTTTTCTCAAAGCGTGTTTCTTTTACCAGTCGTGGTGTTTAAAAGTTGGTTTTATTTGTTTATACTTTTCATTTACTTTGATTTATTTCCATTTATTTGACTTTCCTCCTTCCTTTATTCACTCCCATCCTTATTTTTCCTTTTATTAATCTTAATTGGCACAGACAGTACTGAATTTATTGTAAACAGGGGTTATAGACTGTAATGAACATGCTTCCATGTCATTAGAGTCTCTAAAGCATTCTGTTGCATGTTTTTGGATAAATGTTTGTGACTTTTTAGTTCACATTTCTATGCTCATTTTCATCACAGTGATCTGGGTGTTATGTGGAGCAGGATCTCTGTTGGACTCTGTGAGCTGCTTCACATGTCAAGCTATTTTAGAGCGGTCACATCTACACGTGCTGCTGCTCTTCTGCAACATTTGTTCCTGGAGTTTGACTTTGCTCGTGTTGATCCTCTGCTCAAGTGTTATTGACTCCCAGGCATGAAAAAATGTGCAGAGATATTATATTACCCCGTTCAAAGTGCTGACACTGAGCTTTCCAAACACTGCACAGCTTCAAAGGAGTCAGTGCTTCTAACATAAGATATGACGAACTGATAATACAGGGCAAATCTGAACATTATAATTATCAAGTTTGTAAATTAGTTCAGACTAACGCTACCAACTACAGTAGCAAATGAAATGTTATTTCCAATGTTATTTAATTCCAGACATTTAGAATTGTAAAAAGCTGCTGTATAACACCTGCCACCTGCTATTTTAAAAAGTTCCTTAAAAACATACCAAAGACATTACCAGCTGATTAAACATAATCCATCATTTTCGGATGCCCATCCAGGTCTAGTTCTTGTTGGAGGCAGTCAAAACAGAGACAGGCAGACCTCCCTCTCACAGCCACCTCCAGCTCTTCTGGGGAAACATCAATGCATTCCCAAACCAGCTGAGAAATAAGATCCCTCCACTGTTCTGCATCTGCTCTGCGATCTAGTCTCCGTTAACAAACCACCTCAGCTGGCTCCTCTTGATATGGAGATGTAGCACCTATACTCTCATCCTAATCACCAAGCTACTCACCATATCTCTAAGGGAGAGACCAGATACTCTTTGAAGGAAGCTCATTTCCACCACTTATATCATGTGAAATTAGCAATAGAGAAATTAGTAGAGCTGTTGCTCTGTAATTGATTTTGCTTCTACTCGACCACCATCATAGGTTTCATGAAAAATGTAGATAAATGTGTTTATGCAAGTGTTCAAGTGTCTTTAGGTCATTAACTGTAGCTTTGTGGTATTTACATGAAAAGCTGTTAAACTGATTGTAAAAATAAAAAGGCTGTTAGCGTTAACGCATCAAAATTGACAAATCCTTGTTAACGAGTTAACGCAATTTAATCCACGTGAGGGGGTTACTCTGCGTTAACGCGTTAATGCCGCTTAAATGCATTAACGCCGTCATCAAGACTAACGCGATTAACAATTAACCCATCTGGAGCACAGACTGACTCACAATCCCTGAAATGTCTTTGTCAACGCATTTCGAGCAGTTTGTCCAAAGTTTGTCCATTCTGTGCTCCAGACAGGTTGAGTGCATTAAAAATTCAAATTGCGGTAATCGTGATGACTGTGTTAACGCGTTTAGCCACGTACTTGCCGTATTAACGCGTTAACATTGACAGCACTAAAAAATACATAAAGTGGTTGATTGTCTGCAAAGAAAATTTCACCTTACTGACATACAGTCCATATGAGAATGCTTTCAAATGAATCACGGCAAATGGTTCATCTTTGAAGATTTATTGAAACTGCTGTTATATGACGATAATCAGAATGGACATATGTCGATGACTAACCTTGCATAGGTTACAGACTATGCCTCAACAACAAATGACAAACGCTGTGCTCTCCTGTAAGAGCCTTTAAGTTTAAAAAAGCAATATAAGCAGAATAAAACAGACGTATTGCGATGTTGATGACTGCGGGGTTCAAGGAGGATCTCAGCACCCCAGCACAGGGGGAACAAGTATGTTTATCATATTATTTTGTAAATGATGACTTTGGCTTGAGACTAAGAGGGAACAGACTTACTTAAGCTAAATGTTAAGCTGAACATCATTCGTCCCAAAGTAACCAGCTGGAAATCTTTTTATGAGTTTCTAAAAAGACAAATAATCATGAGAGTGTTTGTTTAAGCAAAAATATATCTCCACCAGCATAAATTTATGTTAATGTTAAGTTCATGCAGTTCAGTCTTCACTCATCCATGCACCTTCTCTTTACACTGCAGTACTGACAAAGCCATCAGCACATAATCACATTTCTTCCAAAAATTCATGAAACACATTTACATACTTCTTATAATTCTGCATCATAAGAATCATTTTCACTTGCGTCATGGCTTTTTAAATATCACAAAAACCTATGAAACATGACCTAAGACACAGTTTCTCAACCCAAAATCTGTCTGAAAGTTTCTCTTCATTTTGAAGGTTTAACTCACTTTTATGATCAGAATATTATTTATAATCAGTTGTGGATGTCTGAATATTTGAAGTTTCTAGGCTGAAAAACGCAACGGTGGACTTTCACAAATAAGTTTCAATTTATGTCCTTTTCCAGGTGATTACAGGCATCAACCCTTCATCAGCTACATAAGGTCATTCACTGAAAGTCATTCAAAGTTCAAGACTAATTATTAATTTTAATGTTGCAAAATTAAAACATAAACTATATATATTTTTTCATAACTGATTAACCTAAAATTTTCATTATGTTCTCCTTGAAGTTTCAATTTTAAAGAAAATTCCTTGTTCCAGCATAATTCAGTGACAATAAACAGCTTAAATATTGCTGAAATTTAGAGAGAATCTTCACCACAAACCCCATCGGTGTTGGTTTCCAACGATAATTAGTAAAGACTCCTAGTGTCTGATTTTAATGGAATGGAAACAATCACAGTCGGCAATGTTCCAACAACTGATTTCTTGCTTCCTGCACTTTGTATTTGCAGAACGCTTTGCTGTAATAACTCAGCTTTAAATACACAGATGTGGATATATGATCTCCTCAAGGCTAAGAAACTCTGCAGTGATGGCTTGAGTTAGCAGTCCGAATGAATATTTGTAAAAAAAAAATCAAACATCCTGCAATGAAAACGCAGATTGAATAAAAATGGTTGCTCTGCAGTTCATTGGAGATAAATCATGTTGTCATCTGCAAATTAATCAATTGATTGGTTTACACATGGCAGCTGGAAGCTTCTTAAATAAATCATGTTTACTGTAGTTATAAAAACTGGACTTTAATTTGAAAGGAAACTTGTTTCTCTTCCTCACTACTGCATAATCAAATGATAAAGGTTCTAAAAATAACTACACACTATAAAATCTCTCCAAACACATGAGCTTTAATCTAGAAAATGTTTGTGTACCATCCATGTGTTTAGCTGCTCTGATGATGATTTGGTCCCTTCGGGTGCAGATATGTCTCTAACTCTGGCCTGCAGTAAACAAGTGTGAACAAACAGAATTTCAAACCACAAGAAAACGACCGATCACCCTGATGTTGGATGTCATCACAAATTTAAACAGCTGTCAAGAAAGTATAGACATTTTTAATGTGATCCTTCCTTTAAAAACATGTGGAATTTGTAATTTTGCTCCCTAGGACATACTGCATGTTTAACATGTAGCACCTTCGTTGCATGTATTAATTTTTCTATCAGACTGAAATGTTAATTAAAGGGATTTTTTTTTCTTCAGCAGTTTATAAGAAAAGCCTTAAAGGTAAAAGGATGATGACACACAGCCGAGACACACGGTAAACCTTCCTCCTGATGTTCCATCACTCACAGCAGCAATAAATGTAAAGCTTCAGAAAGCAGAAGAGTCTCAAACAAAGCTGTGCTCTGTGCCAGAAGTTAATCTTAAAATAAGAATTCGGAAATCAGTAACTGTGACATAAAATACATACATGTTTGCATCAAGAAAACATATTTTTCTTATCGGCATCATGTAACAATAAGACAACTTCTGGACATAAAGAGATCAAAAAATAATTGTAATCTAATTCTAATCATAGGCAGGGCTAAAAATAGATTTTATTTTTTTTAATAAATGGATGATAGTTGAGCGCAAAAGAGAGACTCTGGTTTGCTTGTGATAAAAATGCTGGAGCACACAAGAAGGCTCTTTTATCACCATCACGTCAAATCAGATCATTAACACGTTTTCTTGTCAGCAACATTTCAGAGTTGCAGGGACAAACTTCTGTAAACTCTTCTTGTAATGCACACAACAAGACTTCCCTCAGTTTGTGCATAAACAAAATTACTGTGCTTGTATAGATCATGCTAAGCTGAAACTGTTCATGTGCATGAATAAATTAGAATAATTGTCTCTCACACACAAACACACTTTGTGCACGGATTATTAGTGTCTAAAAGCGATTCATTTTTAAATTCATCTTTCAGGTGTAAACCTTAATCTTCATATCATCCCCAGCCTGGAATTTGTCCAAACTGTTTTGGCATGAACAAGATTATTGTGTGCAACATAAGACTTTATTTTAATTTCTGCATTTTATGGACAAAGTTACCTAAAAATACAATCATGCATGCTTCAGATTATGTAGTCTTTTTCACATTAATAATAGTTTGTGTTTTTAAGGTTAATAGCCAAGAGAGCATAAATATAATCTGGTGTGTTGTGTTTAACTCATTTTGTGACTAAGTGCAGACTGATGAGTAAAATATGGCACCACAGAGACATTTTCCTACAATAATAATTGAAACATTGTGGTTACATAAATAAATAATTAAAATTGATTAACTTGAACTCTCCGTTTAGTTTTTTAGTGATAATTGTTGTCGGTCCCAGGTCCAGTCTGCACATGCCCACACAGTCCTGAGAGGAGTGCTAATCTGTGAAAACAGCTGTGTGGGTGGCTGCAGAGGACTCCTCAGGTCACTGCAGCTCTGACTCTGAGGTTCAGCTTCAAATGTAACAGCAGCCTGAAAGTCTGCAGGTGTTTTTATCTGAAGCGAGGATCAGGATAAAAATCCAGCATTTTTATCTTTGATATTTTCCCACCAGAGAAATCTGATAACATTCATGTTCGTATTTTCTGTGAAATAGACACGAGTCAGAATGTCGTTATAGCGACCACAGCAGAGCGGCTCGGCCTTACAAACTGAATAAAAAACACCGGCACAGTTCTGGAAAAGTTGTGGAGGTACCTTCTAAAAGTTAGGAAACTTCAGGGGTGGGGCTTCCACCACCAAGAACCTGTGATTGCACAATTATTAATGATGTTTCAAGCTTTGACTCAAATCACTTCGACTCACTTTAAGTTTATAAATTCTCCCAGCTAACCAAAAGTTAAGCCTGCGTTTCCTCTGATGTCCACATGGTAAAGCTGATGTTTTAAAAGTCTGTGCATGTGTGCGTGTGGGACAGGGGGGCGGTTAAAAGTCCCGATCCTTTCTCTCTGATGTGCCCTCACAGTCATGTTGTTGACTGGATGGATTTTTGGACACGTGGATGCAGTCTAAAACATTTTGTAACACTCAAAGTAATGATTAATCACTTACAGCTGTTAATGTCACTGAAAATCGACCGTGTGGAATTAAAGTCAACGATTTAACAAGAAAAAAATATGACAGCAGTCTTCCCTCATACACGCAGCTTCTCCCCTGTACAAACAGCAGCGGCACCATTTTGCTGGCGTGCAAAGTTACTAACGTCCCTGGTAACGTTGAGGTCAGATCCACCATCATCCACACACAGGCAGAGGCTTTTTTCCTTTCACGCTCACTCAGGATGGGCTTAGTAACAATCATCACAAACACGGCAGTGACTAAAGGCAGGTGAAGGTGCTGCAGATCGATGACAGGAAGTATCGTTCTCTGCAGTTTTTACTCTTTCCAAAGACTCTGATTGAATCTCCAGCACTTTTTGGTCCCGGGCATCAGAAGGTGGCAGTGTTCTGCTGTTCTGTTCAGTTCACAGTCTCCCTAACGCTGACGTCTCATTTTTGTGCCTCAGCTGAAACCCTAACCTCACTGAGGACGCCCACGCCATGTTTGTATTCACAGATTGACAGTAATTGTTAGATTTTTAAGAAATTTCTCTGAAAGGGAGGCACTTGTTTTTGGTGAAAATGTATTTCTTAACCACAAAATCTGCATTTTGTGCTAAAACCCAGGTACACTGTAAAATCTAAAAAATGTGACATAATCGAGAAAGAGCTTGGTAATAAACAGAAATCATCACCTGTTTCACAAAGCTGTTTTTGTAAAGGCAGGAAATGTATGCCTCTAGATTTCAAAGGTGTACCTAACAAAGTGCCCTTTGAGCTGTAACTCTTAGTTTTGCTCCAAAATAATTTTATTAGAATTTAAAATAATGAGCCATAATAAGCACCAGTTATTGATCAGATGTTATTTTAAAGGTATTTTACTGTGTCCTTGTTTCTGTGGCTATTTTAAAATGTTGGTTAGCTTACAGTTCTGTGCAGTTAGCTGGTATAAATAAGAAACTAATTTCATTAGTTTCATGTGTCTGAATAGGTATTTTGCTCCCTCAGCAGCTGATTAAAGTGCCTACTTTTAGCATTCATATGAGAAATTAAAGGAAGAACTGATGTTAAGTCATTTGAAGGTTCTGGCATCAGGAAGAACTTTGGTGGTGCTTGACTTTTACTCTCAAAGGCTCGGACCTCGAGTGGAGGGATAAACACCACCTCAGTGTTTGGATGATGGTGGATGAGGGTGCTGTCATAATCCCTGTTTGCTGTGCACAGAGGAGGGTACCTGCATCCAACCAAAGCCTGTACAGACTTCAGCAGCAGAGTCCGGACTACTAATTTAAACCTGAAGCTCACGTGCTCTGACTACAGATATGGGCACGGATCAGTCTGTAGGAACCTTCAGACAACATGCGTGCTACGACATTGTGACAGAGGCACCCTCTGCACAGGGTTCAGCTCTTCGCTGGTCTCTTTCTGCCCATCACATCTCATCACCCGATCGCTTCCTTCCTCATATCTGTTGTAAGAAGGACTTTACGCACTGCAATCTATAATATCCCTCTTTATACACAGATGTACTGCACCAGCACAAGGGTCACCATCTCAAACTGCTGGCCTTGGTTTCTGACTGTTTCATTCATGACTTTCTCCTAAATCGAGCTGTTTGACCTTTCTGTCCTGTTCTAATTGAACCAGCTGAACAGCTCCTGTCCTTCGACAGTCACTCCATCTGAACATCCAACACATCACCCCCATGTCACTTTTCTCTGATGGGCAATATCTGAAAGGGCTGAGAGTCTGTGTGGTATAAGTACCCTCAAACTCCAAATGTACCAAACATAAAGAAATCTTTAATGATCCATATTTGAACTTTTCAGCACGAATCCTGTGTGTCATCATCCCAGAAAGCTTTTATTTGTGTTTTTTAGGCCCAGGAATCAGGACCAAATTCTGAACATGTGGGTTCATCTGTGTTTAGTTCCATAAGTGCAGGGAGCAGTGCATCTTTATGGCAGGAGAAGTTAAGCTGCACACAGTAAGCTCTTTGTTTTTCTCTTGGAACGGGAGGCACTTCAGTCAATTCTAGAATGAGAAGGGCTTCAAGGCACTAAGACACTAATTATAGATATATCAATGAAATTTGTTAAATATTACTGCTTTCCTTCTTGGGGTCACAAATCACATGAAATGATCCCATGCACTCCAAGATAGAAGCTTTGAACAAATGAAGACGGAGGATGGAATTTCTGAGATTTTTTTTTTTTTTTTAGAAATCATCGGCTATAGCTCTCTTTTTTTTTTCTTAATTTAGTGTTTTTTTTTTTTTTTTTTTTTCATGTTTTCCCC